>JACXGI010006831.1:0-40063 GCA_016801175.1 Esox masquinongy
GGGGGGGTTGATGACCGTCTCAACGCACTGTGATGTAACAAAATCCCTCAGGCAAGATCTTTCCTTTTGACTAGTGCAAACAGACGCGTATGGGTTTTAAAGAGGAACAACATGTGTCTGTAGTTCTCAGTCTGTTCAGGGCAGTGAATACCTTCTGTCCTCTCTACAAGGGCAGCTGTGACAGTCTCTTAGAGTGGCTCTGGATTGTTCCTCTCAGCGTAGAAGGAGTTCTATGTTTATTCTCAACACATCTTATTCTAGCCAATTGTCTTCAAAGCTGAAGCTGTTTTGTTTGATGTGTTTTAAATGGTACCCTATTCCATATATAGTGCACTGTTTTGTTTGATGTGTTTTAAATGGTACCCTATTCCATATATAGTGCACTGTTTTGACCAGGCTCCTTTGTTCAGGCTCAGTGGGGAATAGGGTGTCATTTGGGAAGTGGATTTGAAAAATACATGCGTCAGCTTGGACACATTCATTCAAAAACAGCAACACAATGTTACTACTATTTTAGAAAGCAAACACTCAGCATGTTGATGTAATCTGCAACCTCTCTAAATGGGAAAAAAGTCAGGGAGGCTTTTTTGCAGTGCAAATTACGCATGTGCAAATTACGCAAATTACTTTCTAATTCTAATGTTTCGTTGTTGTATTTTCCTTGTTCCATTCTTACTCACAGAGAGATTTCTTTCTTGGTGAGAGAATTGTGTACATAGCTGAACTCAACTTTAGGTTCAGCTCAGCCTCTCAGTTGGCAGTTGGCCATTGATGTTGGCCATAGATGTTAGGCCTATGGTATGCAAGGAAAGTAAACTGAAATCCTTCACTGTAAACTCAGACCAGAGTGAGAGAGAATGTGTGCAAGAGAGAAAGAAAAATCAAAAAGAGCAAGAGAGAGAATGAAAAGGAGTAAGAAAAAGGGAGTGCGAGACTAGAGAGAAAGAAAGGGAGAGAGTGAGAAAGAGAGCGAGAGAAACAGAGCGAAAGTCTGAAAGTTGTGTTTAAACACTCCTTCTATAGGGCCGTGCCTCTGTCTCCATACTCAGAGGCGTTGGTCTGTTCAGCCATGCAGTCTGTGGCTGCTGAAACCCCTCCTCTCTCAATGTCTCCTCCTCCTTCTCCTCCCACTCCACTCTCTCGCTCTCGCCGAGGATTCCCTGACTAGCTATATCCAGGCTGCATTTAATTGAAGAGCACCAGGCTGCAGCCACCTAGCAAGGAGGACTAATAATCTCAGAGAGCTCTGAGGGAGCAGGAGACCCACGTAGCCACTCTGCTATCTGACGAATCAACTAGGCGAGAGAAACACACACGACTAACTATACAACAGAAAGACACAGGACTGGATTTCAGGTGGAAAGAGAGAGACCAGAGAGAGAAAGAGAACGAGAGAGTGAGAGACAGAAAGAGCTGGAGAAAGAGAGAGTGAGTGAGGGACAGCATGATAGACACAGAGGGAGAGTGAGAGACAGAGAGATGGGGAATTCTGCTACATGCAACTGTGTGAAAGAATGAGAAAGGAGAGAGGGAGTTAGAAACAGCGGCAAGACAGTGAGAGGTGGAGAAACAGGAGGAGGGGAGGGGAGGAAACGGGAAGTGCAAAGCCAAGTGAGGGAGAGTGACGGGAAGCCAGCAGCAGCAAATGAGACTGAGGAACAAGGCGGGAGATGTAGAGAGAGAGACAGAGAGAAGGAGAGAGAGATAGCGGGATAAGGGGAGGGAGGTGGAGAAAAGAGGCCTGAGCAGGAGAGAGGGCTGTAGGGTGAAAGAGTGAGAGAAAGTTGGAAGAGGAAATGAGAGAGGGGGTCAGAGAGAAGAAAGAAAAGAACCAGAGAAAAACAAGCACAGGAGAGCAAGGGAACAACAGGCAAGAAGAAAGGGGGGAGGGAAGTCTTAGGTAAGAAAGAAAGAGCAGAGCTGCAGAAAAGTTTTTTCTTTTTTTGTGGTGGAGTCAGTCTTAGCTAGATGAGGGAAACAGCTTGTGTGAATGGCTAGGTTGGGACAGGGGAGCTGCGCGGAGGAGGAGGGGAGGAGAAGGAAACCAGTTGTTTTTTAAGGCGTTTCCCAAACCAGGCTCCTCCAGTGCGACATGTACTCAGACGGCACACAGACGGGACACTATGGACTCCTTCACCGTAAGACGGACGACCACTGCTGCTGCCAGTACTGTGTCCTCCTGTATGGAGCCCCTTCATTCCAGGGAGGACCAGGGGTACATATGCCGGCCACGCACCTGGACCACCCACGGCCTGCCCTCCGAGGGGACTTCAGCTTTCCTCCATTCCCCGTGGACTCGGATGATAGAGACTCTGTGCTGGAGATGGGTGGTGGAGGAGGGGATGGCGGTCAAAGTGCCCCACAGAGGAGGCCTGTGTTCACACTGTCGGGTCTGTACCGTGAACCTCAGCCAGACCGGTTTAGCCCCAGTCACCCCTGGGACCTCGGCCCTGATGAGGGCAGCTGCCCGGTGGAACAAGGCTGGGGTCTCAGACACTGCTCCCCTGTGAGAGAACAGTGTAGCTGTGTGGGATGGAGAGGAGGGAAGGTTGCTGGGACCGGGACACATCCTTTCATCAGCGGCGGACATGCCCCCTCACTCCCTCTCAGCCCAGGATACTCACAGTTCACAGGGCAGACCAAACATGGACAGGCTAGCTACAGCTGCAGTCCAGAGGAACAGACACAACACAGACAGGCTAGCTACAGCTGCAGTCCAGAGGAACAGACACAACACAGACAGGCTAGCTACAGCTGCAGTCCAGAGGAACAGACACAACACAGACAGGCTAGCTACAGCTGCAGTCCAGAGGAACAGACACAACACAGACAGGGTCATTACAATTCGGATGGGCAGATCTGGGGTCAGCTGAAACACCGACAGACTAACTACGGTTCTGAGAAACTGACCTGGGATGAATCGAAATCCAGGCTCGAAAGACAGGCTAGCTACGGTCCTCAGGAGCAACGCAAGAAGGCTGGTTCCATTTCGGAAGAGCAGGCCTGGGTTCAGTCGAAACACTGGTTAGGAAGACAGAACAGCTTCAGCCCAGAAGAACTAGGCAGACAAGCTAGCTGCAACACAAGAAGTCCAGAAGACAAGCCAATACAACCACAGATTACACACAGTCTAGGAGAACAGATCTGGAATCAGTCGAGACACAGACAGACTAGCACCAGTTCAGAGGAGCAGGTCTGGAGTTTTCCTGGCGGTGAACACTATAATTTGGACACGTGGCGAGTAGGTGAGAACTATCATCTGGACAGGCACGAACCACAGGAACGAGGTGATTCATACCCCCATGTGCTTAATGGACACCACGGTGGTGGTGCTAGCCCCAGGCCTGTGGGAGATGGAGCTAAGTGCCGTGAGTGGTGGGCCAGATTAAAGACTGGAAGAGCTGAAGGTGGGACTGTGGAGGATGGCTATAATGGGAGACATGTCCGTGCTGGCTCTGGATCTATTCACAAGTCTTTCTTCCCGACCGAAGTACCCCAGAGGCGGTTAATAAGCCAGCCCAGGCAGAGTGGTACCTGTGGGCCTGGCTCTGGTCATGGAGCCCCTGGTCATGGAGGCCGTGACCTGGTCGATGGGGTTCCTGGTTCTGGTTCTTCTAGCCCAGTGGATGGAACCAATGCGGACAGGAGGGAGAGATCCAGAAAGTTAGCAAGTCAGGAGGTCAACCAGAACCAGAGGGTAGACCCAAAATCAGACCCCCAGAGAGAGAGAGGGAAGCAGAATGAATGCCAGGTTTCGGTCCGAGAGAACAAGTGTTCAGTCCGGGGGAAGGAGGACTCAGTTCTTGAGAAGGATGGCTCAGTCCGGGATCAGATCAGACAGGTGGTGTCAGACCTGGAGGGAGTCCTCGGTGGTCTCAAACAGGTCCATGTGGAGATGAAAGAGGTAAGAAACCTCAATTGAACGTTCACTTGCAGCTGGCCTTGATTGTCCATAGAATATTACCTGAAAAACATCCCACTGTTATCTATGATTTCATTCCTCCACTAACTCAATACTGGTTTCTGCAGTTAGCCTGGATCTAGATCTGAAGGGATTGAGCTAAATGACTTTGCCTATTGTTGCCATGCCATGACTTCACTGTAGTCATCATGCAATTCATGTAGTCTGAGAAGTTGGCCAAAGCTCTCTGTTTAAATTAGCCTGGTGAATCTATTGAAAGGAAATTAAATGAACAGAATTTCAATAAGCTTTGATAATTCACTTACTTTCAGCATTACTGAGATTGTTGTTTTGAGTAAAGTCCCTACAATGTTTTATGGAGTGCACTGTTTCTGTAACAAATGGTAATGAATGAATGAACATTATGATAAAAATAGACATTGCATGACAATAATAGTCAGAGTTGGCTGAAACCCACAGAGAGCTGAGGACACGGCTATGTTTAGCCAGGAACACTTCTGTAGTGAAAGGACCCCTAATAACATACAGGAAGTATGATTTTTTAAACGCACAGTAAAGTGAACTAACAAAGTTACTGATGAAGGGAAAACAGTGGGGTTAACTGGTTGACTGAAAGGTGTCTATGGGGGTGCCTGCTTGGAGCTGGCCAAACATCAAGAGTTAGTGTCTTAAAGGGGAACAATGTGAGTACATGCCTTAACCTCTCTGACTTAGTGTTGGAATGTCTGTCAAAGTGCACACCTGTCTCACTCACGGAGAGTGTGGTAGAGCAACAGTGTGTTCTAGATCACAAGGTTAAAGGCTTTTTCTAGACTTAGTGCAGTACTATATACAACTACAAAGACATTAAAATTGATTCACTCACTAATGTAAGATGCTCTGGAGAAGAATGTCTACTATATGACTATAATTTAAAATTTAATAACAAAACATCTCCGGAAAATATTAAGAGACCACTGCAAAGTAATACCTTTTAATTCCGAAAGCTGTGCTTAACACCCACAACTTTAATGCCAAAGAAATATGTTTTTTCATAAGAGAATATTGTCATACCTTTCTGTCATTTTTAAAATTAATCCAAATAAAATTATATTCAATATTTTGTCAAAACTATTTCTACATCCCCAGTAAGCACCATCAGTTGCTGACTGAAAGGAACGTTGTTTGAAACTGAAATTTGTTCCAGATGTCCACAAAACCTGGACCTATAGAATGTATGCACTACACAAGTGAAAGGCCATGAAAACAAAACATTAAATTATTTGATTTTGATAGATGGTGGACATGACAGATACCTAAATCTAAGAAGTGGATGAGTACTTTCCTTCAGTTTATAGTTCTATAGCATGAAAATGATGGTTGTTGTGCAAGGGCTACAGAGAAAGACCGTGATGTTTTTTCAAAATTTTGTGGTGTTTTCCCCTTCAACAAACAACCACCAAGGACGCTCACTAGATATGCTTATGTTATAACATCAAATGAAAGAGACAACTAATTGTGCTGCTCCCCATCTATCTTCCAACCGACGCCCTGCGCCAGGAACTCTGAAATATCAGCTGTCTGAGGAAAGGTAAAATTTCTTCTGACCAACACGGACATAAGGTGCAACACGTCCTAATCGATGAGGATGATTTCAATCAAGAAGTGCCAAACAGCAAACAGAACTGAATTAAAAAACAAAAAACACATTTAAAGCCAGACACTTTACCATCTGTCATCTGAAGTAAAACTGACAGATTTTTAAATTTGTTCTATTTCTGTTGACAGTAAATGCATTTAAATTACATTTGAATTTAGCTCTATAGGGAAAAAAAACACATTGGAGGCTGATATGGAACGAGTTGGCATTGCTTGTAATTCCCATAATTTCTTTTAGTTGGATTGATTGAATGCACTTCGCACTGACCTTTTAGCTAAAACCTGCTGCTAAAATTGGCACGGACACAAGCAGCACTTTAAAAAGCCTGTCTTCAGACTGGTTTTGAATTATAGGTGGCTTTTATGGTGTCCGTATTCTATAGACTATAATATACTGTACCTTGTAAAAATTCGGGAATGGCTCAATTGAAGGCCTTTCATTAAAAATAAATAAATAAAACAGAGTGGCTGTGGAGCCGGCATGTCTCAGACCTAGTACATTCTATCTCTATGGATCTGGAAGCTTGTGATGATGTGTGGATTACCTTCTGTTCATGAGTTTCTCTTCCTTCTCTTACGCCTTCTTGTTGCTTTCTTTATTCACCATTTCATCAACAGTGTGTCACCTACGTTTTTTGCCTCCTGTTTCTGAACAGCAGAAATAAAACCCTTCAGCTAGATGAACATTCCAAAAATAATGATATAGGATGTAGGGGAAAGGTACGTGTAGTAAAAGGGTCAGGAGTCTTAGCTTAAAAGCTGCAATCCACTGACATATGATAGATTTTTCCTCAAGATACGTGGCAGTTAATAATGAGTCATTTATGTAGAAATGTGTATGTAATATGTAAGTAATGCACTACATTAATCCTTTGCTGTCATTTAGGTGGTCCAACAGATCGACATCCTGACCTCTAACATTGACCTGGGGGAGGAGGAGGATTCCAGTACCGGTTCCCCTTATGGTGGTGTGTCCCTCCTCAACCCCCGAGATGGTAGAGGAGTCCTGATGTACAACCAAAACACTGATACCGGAGACCTGGTGCTCAACCTGAAGGCTCCAGGGGACCACACTACAGGGCCTCACTACAGAGACAAGAACCACACGGTCACCAGACGTTCCCCTCCTCCCGACCCCAGAGGATTCCCCGGGGTTCTGAAGAACAACCAGAAGAATAATGCTGGTCAGGGGGCACAGTACACAGACCCTGACCAAACTGTCACCATAGAAACCACTTCCCCTTCACCTGTCCTCACGGCATCCGTCATCAAGACAAACCGGGTCACCGTTACAATGCCCAAGGACCCCAAACAGGACCGCCATGGGCCCAATGGACACCCCCCTTTATCTGGGCCAAGTAGCGAGATGAATCATAGGATGTATGATCTAATGACCCCCTCCCTACAACTATCCCTATGGCCACACCCTCCTGACCCCACCCGTGACCCCACAGACAGTGACCGGTCGTCAAGGAGGGAAAAACCTCCACTGTACCTCCATCACAAAGGACAGATGGAGAGACTCAGTAAAGGTCTGGCTCAGCCAACCTACCCTGCCCACCCAGCCCTACCAGTCCTGCCCCACCTGGCCCAGCCACCATACCCGACTCACCCAAACCACCCAGCCCCGAAAACACTCCCCTACCCTGGGATAGGCAGACCCAGCTCCAGCATGGTGTGATGGGACAGGGGAACGCCTCACTGCCCGTGAGGGCAGGGATCAGGACAAGGACAAGCATACACTGAAAGGTAGTCTGAGAGAGACTGAGCAGGAAAAGCTTGTGGTAAGTGTTGTGTGTGTCCGCTTGTGTTGGCAGGATCCTTCCTAGAGGACCTACAGCTTGAGATTTGGTAGATGTCAAGCACCTAGGTCATGGTAGTATAGCATCTAGATCATACAAAAAACAACATTTCAGCCCCAATAACTGTGGAGGTGCCTTGTGCATTCGCTGAACTGGATATCACATGAGTTCCCAGTTTCGCACTTCTTGTTATATCTTAGTCATCGTGACTCCTGAGAATTGGAGAGTGAAGAGTAGGCTGGAGTTGAATGATTTCTTGTAACAAGACACTGCCCTGAGAGATAATGTGGAAACAACTGGCTCCAGTTGCTTTTAGTATTTATAGGATGACAGTCATGACTCAACATCTATCTTCAGTCATTGGCTACAAAATGCCTCCTCCACATATTTGTCTTTGTGTCATTCACAGAGATAACATTAAGGAAGATTTTGTTTTATGTATAAGGTCTGTATGACAATCATCAAACATCGCCAGTGAGGGATTTCAGTCTCAACTCTGTGTTACAATAATAGATTACTGCAAGGTTTCAACGAATGAATGAGACAGACAGAGAGAGATGGTGAGAGACAGAGGGTGAGGGAAAGAGAGAGACAGGGAGAGAGAGAGAGAGAGAGAGAGAGAGATAGAGAGAGAGAGAGAGAGAGAGAGACATTCATTTTGTGTGGACACTTCCCTCTTGTGCAGAATATGTGTAACTGCAATCTATTTTTCTGGCCTGTGTATGATGTGTATGGGTTAGAAAGGCACAATGTGGTTTTAATCATAATGCCTTTGGACAGATGCCAGAGCAGAGTGATGAAAAATGAAGTCTTGTTAATACTGAGATGGTTTTATACACATTATCAGTTCAAGAAGTTTATCAACCTAACTTTAAGGTAGCAACGTTCTGTGATTTACTATTAGGTGTTGAAATCCCAGAGAAGCAAACCGATTTTTTGCAGGAATAATCTATTTCGAATTGCTTCTAAGATTTTACTTTGAAAACACAACTGTGCTTCTATGACCATGTATTTTGTGCATTCAGAAAAGGCGGTCCTGTTTGAGGACTGTCGGTCGAAGAAAATAGACTGCAATATAACTCCTATCATTGATTGTGTCCTAATACTTCCATTATGTGGTCTGCTGGCCTTAACAGCACCTAATGTACCCGTATTTGCATGCTCAGCCTTGGATGAAAGAACATAGGCAGACATTTCATTGGATTTATTCATTAGATGTATGGTAATAGTACAAGACATGAGCTGAGGTTGATTCTATTGGTCCTCCTACAGCTACTGTAGCAAGGCTGAATGACTCACCTACAAAGAATACATATCTAACCCATGAGTTCATCAACAGTATTCACCACAACATCACAAATGTGAAATGCAGAAATATACAGTACTGTGCAAAGTCTGTAGAAGTTGAACTAAGGCCATTTATTTGGTTAGTAAGTGTTTAAAAAAAAAAAAAACATTTGTACAATATGTATATATAAATACATTAATATAATATATATTATTATTATTATTATTTTACAAATAAATAGTTACTCTCCAAATAAATAACTTTCAGGTGTCTGAGTCTTTTGCGCAGTACTGTTGCTATGGACGGATACATTAATTGTGAATAAAAATCAATTTTATTGTAAAGGGTTAACAAAACATATGACTGAACATAAATACAATTGACATAAACCAGCAATCTGATCTGGGTCCTGTGTTACATCAATGTGGGCCCTGTCTCCTTCAGTTGGTGGAGCCTGATGCTTGCTACCCCCAGAGTTCTGGGCGTCTGTTGGATTACCGTACTTGAACGCCAACTCTACTGGGGATACACTCTTGATGCAGAATTTAAACCCGCACCGTAATTGCTTTGATTTAAGCCAAATGCTATATACTACATACTCATTTGACCGTTGGTAGAATCTATCGCATATTGTAAATGCTCGGTTTTTGTATTCCCCAGGAGCCCTGGTGTGGCGAAGAGATTAAATGTCAGTGAGTGGCGGACGCAGAGATGGTGCTCAGCCTGTAGGTGGGGGTGTTTGCAAGGATACATTTTGCGGTCAGGCCTGAGACGTACCATATGCAGCAAGTCCTTCAACCCACCATGTACTGTCTATGTGCTGTCCAGGGACTCTACACAAGACACCAGACAGACACATTTCTGATACAAGTTGGACAATAGAGTGGTCTTTTATTGATAACCCAACACAAGTGGAGTTCGACACCAAAGGTTATTTTCCAAAGACTCTATACACCAGTGATCTGGGATAAATTAAACTTTTGTACTGCCTGAGATTTCTACATTAAAAATAGTTCATATTGACAACTGAATGTCTATTCCATTTGCTATATTTTATTAAAGACAATAGTGACCTAATCATTGACGTTTATTTGTGATTATAATTTGAATTAATTTTAATATGCCGTATCTTAATTTTAGCCATTCTCATGCAGCCGAAAAAAAATCTTCCTGCTGCCTAAAAGAGTAATTAATAAATATGAGTTGATGCATTTTTATTACAGAAATTCAAGTCTGAAATTTTTCAAACCATTGATACACTACCATTGCATTTCTTGGTGTGTAAAGGATCCATTTCAGATACGCCATTGGTATGTTCTGCTGGCATCAATTGAAATCTGTAATCTGTCTAAGTATGTTTCCTATCCACTTAACTGTCTGTATTTCATGGCACTAGTGCCTGAACTGTCTTTGTCTGCATTTCAAATTACACCCTTTTTCCGTTTAGCCAGATTTGGCATCTTTGAACCAGTTTGCAGGAAATAATTCTTCAGCAACAGGAAATGTTATTTGTTATGTAAGCGTTGATACATTCTTGAGGGAGAATCAAGTCAGAAATTTCAAAGTGGAAATTACAAACATCAGATGCATTTTTTAAACCCTAAAAACATTCCATGTTTTCCATTCTTAGCATGGTTAGGGAATCTCTGCCTCATCTGGCCGGTCATGTTAAGACCCTTTTGATCACAGCTCCATGAATAGTGTCATCTGGAACATGGCCTGTATGTAGTTTATTGTGTCTCCATTATGTCCTGGCACAGAGTGCTGGGTGTTGGAGTGCTCAGCCCGTAGGCCTTCTGCCCTTCTGTGTGCTCCCTGTCCAGCCGTCTGTGGTTCACTAACCCTGTTTCCTCCCATCATTCTCATCCACCCCGCCCACCGCTGTCTTTCTCCTCTCACCTTTGTTGACCCCAAGCCTTGGCCACTCTAGATGGATGTTCTAAATGTTACACTGCAAACTGTTACACCTGCGGCCATATCACGCAGCAGCCCAGTGAGGACGTGTCTCTGACCACGTAGCATATTCTGGGTCCAAAATGGCACTCTCTTCTTTACAGGAACTCTGGTTACAAGCAGTGAAACAATATAGGGGATAGGGTGGAATTTCAGCCACAGAGTGTCCTGGAGAGAACGATTGGATGGTGATGAGGCGAAAGAGGTGAAGTTGTGAGTAGATGCTAAGCCAGTGAGGGGTTATGGAGAGCTATGAGGTCAGAGACCCTTGCCCTCACAAATTATTAGTCTTGTCATGACGACCTCATAAAATAACATCAGTTCCAAGGCACAAAAGAAGAGTTAGCTTATTTTGACTCTGTTGCTATAAAACCTTTGGATGTAATGTGGTATTAGTTCCATGCAAATACACTGTCCAGCGGAGTTATGGACCAGTCAATCTAGTACAGTTCTAGACTCAGTTTTCTCTGTTCTCTTTTAACAAATAAACATAATTTCATTTGTGAACAGAGGCCAGTCAGGCCCAGCTCAGAATTCTAAAGAAAACAGGAATTTTCAAAGTCAAGCTCCACTCAGGCAGTCAGAGACTCCCAACAGTGTTGGGTCTGAGTGTTGGGTCCCAGTCAGAGACTCCCAACAGTGTTGGGACTGAGTGTTGGGTCCCAGTCAGAGACTCCCAACAGTGTTGGGTCTGAGTGTTGGGTCCCAGTCAGAGACTCCCAACAGTGTTGGGTCTGAGTGTTGGGTCCCAGTCAGAGACTCCCAACAGTGTTGGGTCTGATGTTGTGTATCTAGATAATACCACGGATGTGTATAAACCCCGGGGGCTCTTTAACAAGTCGCTCAACTTTGACCCCCTCGGCCAGGCTGGCCCGCATTCTCCCTCCGTTACTCTCCTCAGACACATGGTCCTGGCTGAGAGGTGGTCGGTTGTGCCTCCTCTGTAAACTGTGAAGTAACTCTGGTATGTCTGACAGCGGCTGGAACCAAGAACAACACTAGGAGACTGTCTCCCAAATGGCACTCTATTCCATTACGGGTCCTATATGGGTCCTGGTGACGTGAGGGTGGAGGAAAGGGTGTCATTGGGGACGCACACCTGAACTCCCACAGACTTCCTGGTGGTCTGTTGCCTCCACCAAGGACTCAGGGCCAGGGAACCGGGGCCATTTATACGCGGATGTGGAGGACCAGGAGGGTGTTCACATCTCTCCCTGCCTGCCCGGCTGGGTTTGGTGTCAGGGGACGTTCCAGATGTCTGTCTCTCTGTCTTAACTAAGGGAGGAGGTCATGGTCATGGACGTGTTGTGTCTTTGAACACCTGGGCATTTTAGTTCTGGAAATAAAAGACAAATCCATTATTCGGTATCTATTAAGGAACTGTTTTATAATGGTTGGTTCCCAAGGAAGTCTAAGCCTAAAATGTACGCAACATACAAATAATGTTTTGGGACGATTTGGGTTGGATGTTACACGGGACGTGTTACAGTACTGTAAGTGTTGCCATAACTCTTCACTCTAACTATAAAGAGGGAATTGCAACAAATATGCTGGCCCAGCGAGTAATCTCCGGGTTACTGTTAGACTTCTTAACATGGTGCTAACCAATTAAACCAAGCCTTGAGCTGAAATAATACTGACTGCAACAAAAAATACCGTAACATGAATCATGATGACTAGCTGATCTCATACTGTTACTGTGCCGGCTGGATACTTCACAGGGGAGGATGACAGGAAATGGACATGGTGTCCAGTCCTGACGCGAGAGATCCAACGTCCCCTCTACTTCATCTGGAACATGGACACCTGTTTGTTGTTACTGCCCTTATGTGTTCCTGATCACCATCCCTATTTAAGTTTCTCCTTCCCTTATGTACCCTGTCGTTCAGGGTAATTGGAACAAAACCACTGTTTGGTTTGGTGCCAATGTAACATTGTTTCTGATTTTTAGGTTTAGTTTTAGTTTCGTTATACAACCCCATTTCCCAAAAAAGTTGGGACACTGCGTAAAATATAAATAAAACAGAAAGCAATGATGTGCAAATCATTTTATCACTATATTTACTTGTCAATTGTACAAAGACAACACATCAAATGTTGCAACTCAGAAATGTTATTGTTTTTGGAAAAGTACATGCCCATATTAAATATAATGCCAGCAACACGTTTAAAAAAATTTGGAACAGGGGCATGTTTACCATTGTGTTGCATCACCTCTTCTTATAACAATACTCTGTAAGCGTTTGGGAACTGAGGAGACCAGTTGCTGTAGTTTTGAAAGTAAAATGTATTGCCATTCTTGCTTGATATAGGATTTCAGCTGCTCAACAGTTCGGGGTCTCCTTTGTTGTATTTTTCGTTTCATAATGCGCCAAATGTTTTCAGTGGGTGACAGGTCTGGACTGCAGGCAGGCCAGTTTAGCCCCCGGACTCTTTTACTACGGAGCCATGCTGTTGTAATACGTGCAGGATGTGGTTTGGCATTGCCTTGCTGAAATAAGCAAGGCCTACCCTGAAAAAGATGTTGTCTGGATCGCAGTATGTAGCTCCAAAACCTGTATATATTGTTCAGCATTAATAGTCCCTTTACATATCCCTTCACTAATGCACCCCCATACCATCATGGACTCTGGCTTTTGAACTGTGCACTAATAACAAGCTGGATGGTCCCTCTCCTCTTTTGTCTGGATCTTTTTTATACATGGTTTCTTCTTTGCATGGTGGAGTTTTAACTTGCATTTGTACAGCAGATGCAGCGACGTACTGTATTCACAGACAATGGTTTTCGTAAGTGTTCCTGAGCACATGCAGTGATTTCCGCTACAGAATCGTGTCTGTTTTGCAATGCTACCTGAGGGACTCAAGATCACAACCCTCCAACATTGGTTTTCGGCCTTGTCCCTTGCATACAGAGATTTCTTCAGATTCTCTGAATCTGAATTTTTAATGATATTATGTACCATAGTTGATGTGATCCCCAAACTCTTTGCAATTTTACGTTCTGATACGTTATTTTTAAATTGTTGCACTATTTGCCTGTGCAGTCTTTTACAGAGTGGTGAACCCCTCCCCATCTTTACTTCTGAAAGACTCATCCTCTCTGGGATGCTTTATTTATGCCCAGTCATGTTACTGATTTGTTGCCAATTGACCTAATAAATTGTGAGATGTTCCTCCAGGTTTATTTTTTTAGTATTACTCAACTTTTCTAGTCTTTTGTTGCCCCTGTCCCACCTTTTTTGAAACGTGTTGCTGGCATCAAATTTAAAGTATGCATATATTTTTCAAGAAACAATAAAATGTTTCAAATGTTTCAAATTTGATTTGTTGTCTTTGTACCATTTTCTATTGAATATGTTGTATAAATGATTTGCACATCATCAAGTTCCAGGCATGTATTGTGCCCAGTTGGCTAATGTGAATATGTTTTATAATTCATAAAAAAGGACTCCCCACTTCAATATTCCAATTACATTTCTTCACTGAAATAGTATATGCTGCCTACTGAAGCCCTGAAGCAAAAAACAAACGTTCACGATTTGCTCTGATCTTATCACATTGTTCTATAAATGAAACAATACATTCTATTTACCACATGCATTATTTGGAATCTTAGGCTAGTCTTTGATATACAGTTCTAACCACAAACGGCTCATCACAAATAACATTTGAAAGCCCAGTGCATAACTGGATTACCATTATAGTAATACCTCAACAGGGTAGATTTTCCATGGTAAAGGAGCAAATTAGATGCTTTATTACAGACTAATAACATAACTCAATTGGTACGTCATACTAAAATGTTTAATATCAAAGAACCAATAGTAATCATTTTTATTGACGACCTGGCCAAAGACATATAATTGCAGGAGATAGAAACAGGACAACAGAAAACCACATGTTCAAAATATGTGTTAAGTATCCATTAAAGTTGTGTGGGTATGGTGCGAGTCAATAGTTTTTACATAGAAATCTAGAGGTAAATTTATTTTGTTGCAACAGGCCTAAAGACTCCTGTGTCAATGAGTTTAAGGTTCTATGAGTCACTATCTGAAGCATGTACATCAACAGACTTCAAACACAGACCGAGTTCAGCAGGACCAGTTTCAGAGGTGGATAAGGCGTGGATGTGTGACCTGTTGTTGTCCGGGTCAGTATTTATTTACGGTCAGTGTGTTTGTGGAGGTGTCTACTGTCTCTGCCTGCCTGCCACTTGTATGTTGGCCAGGCCCTCAGGATACAATGTAAAGGTCTCTCTGTCTCACTTCCTTTCTTTGTCTTTGTCTCTCGGCCTCTGTCGTTGTCTCTATCTGAACTGCGGGGCACAGGGCCCATCCCTGTTGTATATCATGGCTGAACTCACTGAAAGCACCATTCCACATCTCAAGGAGACAGAGTAGCTGTGGAATTTCTCTGCTCAGTGCCTAAACCAACCTGCCTCCGGACGCCAGCCTCGGCCCGACCCCAGACATACATATCACATTACAGGACATCCCAGGCCAGGAGCATTCTGGGTCTCTCCAGCAGCCTCCGGCCATTGCGCCTTTCTTACGTGGCCCATTTTTGTCAAATCCAACCTGCAAATATCTAGCCAACCCTTAACACTAATTCGACACAGTACAAACCAGACATGCCGACAAAGTTGAGGGAATATCTATGTCTGCCAGAGCATTTTTTGTGGATCAGCAGCATGGCTAAGGGAGGAGTTGTTTTGGTAGAAATAGTACATGAATATGTAACTGCCAGTTAGCTAAATTACGGCCTGTTTTTCATCTTATTTTACTAAGCCACAGCTACAGTTTCTATCTAGACTACAGAAGAAAAAGCAGAATGCTCAGGGGCCTTAATTAGCTTCTTGGAACATGTCAATGTCCTACCCTGTCTCTTCCAGCTGTAAGGTGGCCTAATATGAGGTCATGTCTCAGACTCCCAAAAAGTGTTCAATTCTCTCTATAGTGCATTACTGTGCCCAGACCCCAAAAGCTGTGAACTATGTAAGGAATATGGTACCATTTTATGTGCATACGGATTGTTCTTTCCTGCCAACATTAGTCGGTTTGAGGATCTATGTTTGAGGGATGTTACGCAGCGGCTGCCAACATGACGTTTCCATCACCTTGTACTTCAATGCCACTGAAGACACTAACTGGGACAACCTAGCTGCTCCAGCTGTCAGAGTTCTGTCCTAGTATCCGTCTGCGCGCTGCCTGGCTCACAGCTGAGCAAACAGCACCAGTCTTCTCTTTAACATGGCATGTTTGAAATGACAGGCCCATCCAAAAAGGCACAGGCTCTCTCTAGAAGACCTGGAAGCCAGGAGAGGTGTAGGGAACCAAGCTCTGGACATCTAATGTTCTTGTTCAAACAATTTAAATGTTCAACGGTTGATGCTCTATTGAGTCAGGTCTACAGGCTAATATAGCGCTTTACCTCCAATAAAACAAGATTTTGAGGTAGAGTGTCACTGACTGTCAGTAAATATTAGGCTGGAATTTCTAGACAGATTCAATGGAATGGAGTTGACTAAGGAACTGGGGGATTTTCCTGTCAGACACTTTCAATAACATAGACAATCCATTCTCGCTCGGTGCAGTCTAAACCTTTTCAATTGCGGTTCTGCTGTATGTAACTGCTCCTAAGCCACAGAGTCTACCTAAGTTCTTTTGGTCACATTTAATAGTATACATACATAAACAGTATGAATATGTATGACAAACCTGATTTTGTTTGGCAGCTGGCACTTTTAGCTTTATTTAGACCTCACAAGTACAACAGAATATCAAGCACCCATCTGGTAGTTGCTTTTGCATTAGTAAGCGCCTGAGAGACCACTACACCTCAACATGCATACACCTCAATACATCAGCCATAGTGTACTCCTACTGTGTTTCTTTCCTGCCATTTCCTGCTCACACGAGTTCGCAAAATCCTGGGCAAGTAGAATCAAAATCGTGCACTGTGTTGATCAGGCATTGAGAGATTGTTCCGATTTGATTGGCCAGCTGCCACCAAATATAAGGAATTCAGCCCACATAAAAACACAAAATAATAAAGGACAACTGTTACAAATAACAAAAGTATATACCATATGTTTAGAGCTCCCTGTCTAGTAATGTAACATGCATACAGCATGTTTTTTCCCCCTTTCAAATTAGCTTTGTTTTTTATGTTCAATGTCTGTCTGTTGCCAAATGCATTGTAGCATTTTCTGTACATTTTCAGCACAATAACCAAGTCTTTCATTACAGAATATCTGAAAGGCTTTCTGTGAAAACGCATCTAAGACCACTGATACTGTGAGTGAAGGTTTTTGCTCTGTATTTGTGTGGAAAGAGAAAAGCATCTAATTCATTACCTTGGTAGGACAGTATAAGAGGGCCGTCTTCACAGAGACCTGTCAGCAAACATATAGCAACAGAGCACACTGCCACAGTACAGCAGCTAGGCCTGTCTCTCTCTCCATGTGAGGACGTGCTCAGGTCCTCAGTCTCTCATAGGACCAGGCACAATCTGCACACACATCTTCTCTCACTAACACAGTTGCTGTTGATTCAATTTCAATTCCAGTCATTCAGAAAAGAAAATTCCATTTCCGGTCTGTATTCAGTCGGTACGTTCTGCACTATTTACAAAGCAGTAAACATAAGTTGGTAGTCTATTTTGTGATCAATTCTCACACAGCAAGACCAAAATGGACACAAAGGTGCAAAATGAACTGTGAGGTATATTTAACAAGTGACATAAAGAATATTCAGACATACACCAGTCTTTACCATGTTTATTGTCTCTAAAACAACATTAAGAAAAACAAAAACAAACTGAACTTTTGACAGGTTTAAGCAACATCTAAACCATTTTACATTACAATTTAAAAAAACAAAATGTCTCCATTCGCTCACACATACATACAAAATAAATGGAAATATATCAATGAATTGACATTTACCATGTACAGATCAGGTGTTTGCAACTTATTAAATATGGCCACCAAGTGGTTGCTGCCTCTGATTATACAACTACAGATCAAATATCAAAAGCAGACAAATTATATTATTCAAACATGAAGTATAATTCAAGCACATGAAAGCCCACTTTTCCATTCCATTTTCAGGCTCATGCTATTTAATACAAAAATATTCCTCTTCCTCAAAACATTTGTTATATTGGTACAAGTAAATTAGGTAAACAGCTTTTTTTTTATATAAAAACACTTTTAAAACTGAATATAAAAATACAAACACATCTACAACACATACTACTACAACAGCTGGTTGAGACTGTTGTTGTTTACAGTACTTCAAGAGACAATAGAAAAATACCTCAGAATTACACATTTCATTGAATGATTTAACCCCTGTGGAAACAGGAAGACAAAGATGAACATTGAGATGATGTGCATGTAGTTTCTCAAGCTACAGTTAAACTTACACATCAATTTCCATGCAGCAAAAGAAGTGTATAATGTTTTGAACTTTCTAACACTTTGGCATGGTATACCATTTGCAGGGCTGAGCCTTTGGTATCCATGATATCTACATCATGGCAAATCACAGAATATTTTACATGTTGTCCAATCACAGAAAATCCACGATCTTTTAGCGAAACACAAAGAACGGACAATATATTACCGTCCAGTCACATAGAACGTTCAATGCATTGGTCAATCGCAAGTGTGTCTCACCTGGTTATCCGACAGTTCCGGGTTTGAACCTGCATCCCTGTGTACGTGACATCACACCTCACACCGTTGTTGGAGTAGTCAGACTCTTGGACATGATAGTTGGGGTTGACTATGACCTACAGGAATAAGGATTTGCATGCGATGGAGATGGCCGAAGCACACACAGATTAGACTAGGGTGAACAATTGCTCATCACCACACAGATCCAAACCGTTCCTATTCCAGACCTTAGACAAGGGTGATAATGCAGTTACCCTCAGGACGTAGTTTCCAGGAGGAACATCGCTGATGTCAATCCACTGGCAGTCAATGTTGGCAGCATAGGTGTCATGGCAACCTGGACTCAGTCCCTGTTTAACGTCACACAGAATCATAGGTGTCATGGCAACCTGGACTCAGTCCCTGTTTGACGTCACACAGAATCATAGGTGTCATGGCAACTTGGACTCAGTCCCTGTTTGACGTCACACAGAATCATAGGTGTCATGGCAACCTGGACTCAGTCCCCGTTCAACGTCACACAAAATCATAGGTGTCATGGCAACCTGGACTCAGTCCCCGTTCCCACAGAATCAGAGGTGTCATGGCAACCTGGACTCAGTCCCCGTTCGACGTCCCACAGAATCATAGGTGTCATGACAACCTGGACTCAGTCTCCGTTCGACGTCACACAGAATCACAGGTGTCATGACAACCTGGACTCAGTCCCCGTTCGACGTCACACAGAATCACAGGTGTCATGACAACCTGGACTCAGTCCCCGTTCGACGTCACACAGAATCACAGGTGTCATGACAACCTGGACTCAGTCCCCGTTCAACGTCACACAGAATCACAGGTGTCATGACAACCTGGACTCAGTCCCCGTTCAACGTCACATAGAAGGTGGATTTATAGTAACATTTGTCCCTTCTTTTGTTACATCCATAGAGGCCTTAAGAACTCTGTGCAGTATCTTTGGAATACATACCTGTGTATGGGCTATACCTGAGTATGTGAGAGTTAGTTCCTGTGTATGGGCTATGCCTAAGTATGTTAGGGCTAGTACCTGTGTATGGACTATACCTGGGTATGTCAGGGTTGGTGCCTGTGTAAGGACTATACTTGGGTATGTTAGGGCTAGTACCTGTGTATGGGATATACCTGAGTATGTTAGGGTTGGTACCTGTGTATGGGCTATACCTGGGTATGTTAGGTCTAGTACCTGTGTATGGGCTGTACCTGGGTATGTTAGGGCTAGTACCTGTGTATGGGCTATACCTCGGTGTGTTAGGGCCAGAATGCATGTATGGGCTGTACCTGGGCATGTTAGGGCTAGTCCCTGGGTATTCTTGAAATGGCATGACACTGTGTGTTGGTGGGTCTGCTTTGCGGTGCCCACCTGGGTATGTGCTGTGCACGCGTAGCGGCGTCTGAATCCGGCGTCACACCCCGTGTCCTCCAGGCAGAAACTGGCCTTGTGGCCCTCTGCCACCCTGCGTCCCGTGGTGACATCCAGCAGATCATAGTTACTGAAGGCATCCATGCTGTGGTAGTGTCTGGGACACAAGGAAGGAGGGAGTTTTCACATCAAACCACACACACTGTACAACCATGATGAATAACATGGCCAGACCCGTATTGCACTCAGTTACATTGTGATGGGGAGGTATGACGTTTTGTTGTGCAATGATGGGCAAATATTCCGAATCACAAGTGACTAATTGGTGTAGAATCAAGGGGACAAAATAAAATGGTGGTTGGATTTACTTACTGGTGACAGCTGTGCCATTCCCACTGGTGTCTTGGTTTGAACGGAAGAAAGTCAGTCGTGCCTTGGTTCTTCACCTTCTGGGGGAAGCGGAGCAGTACTCTGTAGTCTATGTCCCTGGCTGTGCTGGCAGACCTGGGACAGAGTATATTGGAAAATCTAAATTATGTCACAGTCTGTGGTTCTTCTATCTGTGAAGAAAGGCCCAATGGCAGAGTTTTTAGCTGTGGAACATCTAGTTACTGATGGAAGATAAAGCTATGTGTTAAAAGAAACTAGCCAATGTAGGATTAACAGGCCAATCAAAGACATTAACACACCAGTGTTAAAAATAATCAAATACACCTGTTATCTAGGTATCTAATTCTACACCAAATAAAACTAAAATCACAAGAAATTGATTTTTTTTTTTCTCAAATCTCACAGTTTCCGATTATGTGTATAACCATGTATGGAATGTTTTAAAACATCTCAAGATGCAGGAGGATGTGTTTCAAAACTACAGCAAAGTTAAAGTTTTGTTTTCTTCAAGTTGGTGGCAGCTCAGTTACCACTAGTTATGGTTTTTAAGCACTTAGTTTCAACAGTGATGCAACAAAAATATGATATACTGGTTATGATGCTTACTGAATAACAAATTGTACATGGAAGTAATTAACAACATACGGCTCCGGAAAAAATTAAGAGACTACTGCACCTTTTTCTTTCCTTTCCAAAAAAGTCGAAAAGCAAGGTTTTGAGTGAACAACAGAAGGTTTAAATTAAGAGACCACTGCAAATTGAACGCTTCTGTTCCTCACACAAAACCTTCCTTTTCATCTTTTTTGGAAAGGAAAGAAAAAGGTGCAGTGGTCTCTTAATTTTTTCCGGAGCTGTATAACTGCAGGAATTATGAGAAATTGGATACAGTTCCGAAAGTACCAAGGCCAATTTGAAACATACAAATTACCTCGCCAAACAATTCTCCTCCGCTGCGCACCTTAGCGAGTACATCTGCATTCGCTGGATGTAGGCACCTGCCTGGATGGCATATGGGTCTGGAATGAGGTCTGGGAGCCCTGCGAAAGAATTGCATTACATAAGCCTTTATAATCTCCAATAAGGGGTGAACTGTGAACATTAACACTAGGCCATTACTCACCATTCTGAAAATATCTGGTTCCATATCCAGTGCCGGGGGCTGGCACTGGGGGACGCCGCGTGCGCACTATCTGCGTTCTGCCTCTGGAGGGGTGCATGTTGTAGAAAACGGAATTCCGGTGGTTTTTAAAACGGTTCCTAGGGTCATCCGAGGCCATGTGCTCCACGTTACTCGACGTCTCGCTCGACGTCTCCGCAGCGTTAGCGGCTCCTGTTACTGGAGTAGCATCCCTACCGTTAGGGACGACATGACCCGAGTTAGAAGGTTCCATTGCTGCTGGTTGCATAAAGACGGATGCTCCCGGTTCAGCACGCATCGGTAGATATTCTCCACCCGGTACCGGCACGACCTCGCCTGCCCGGATTGGAGAGGCTGCAACTCCCGAGCGAACATCCCGGGTAGAATCCTGAATGACTGGAGCTCCTCTCCTCGGTACCCCGCTCCCGGAGAACTCGGGGAGCAGCCCAGGGGCGGAGGCGTTGACTCGGTGTGTGTACTCTGGAGAATAGCGCCGTGCGCCAGGGGACCCCGCTACTCCCGCTTGGTACGGGACCTCAGGTTGCTGCCTGGCGCCTGACCGCCGAGTATTGGGCGCTATATACTGCCTACTGTTGGATCCCAGAGCTACAGGTCCATGATCTAAAACGTTGTTGGTTTGGTCCCATACATGTCCCGCGCCAAAGTTCGATTCCACTGGTCCAGATCTTCTGCGAGCCACTCTGCCTCCCCGCGTTCCAGGCTGCGAATGGCCGGTGCCATCCCTCCTGGTGCTCACGTAAACCCTGGATTGACTCCGTGGGCGCGCCGGGGGGTGATACTCTGACCCGGTGCTCATTAGACTGTACACCTGACCGTTGTTCTCCCATTGAATCCGTTGCCGCCAATGCCCCACACGCTCGCGGGGCGGCTGCTGGCCGGTAACGACATGAACCAGTCCTTGGAGGAGGTAGAAAAGTAAAAACGACCAATTTGCCATAACTGTTGATTTTAACTCACTAAAACCTCTCTAATCCCAACTAAAGCATTAAACAATAGGCCTACGTATGTTATGCTGCACATTTATAATGCACAGAAAAGGCTGAGGTGGGTCCGGAAAATAATTGAAAGTCTGCAGCGCGCGCAATATCCGTTCCAGTGAGTACGCGGCATAGCCTGCCAATTCGTCTGCGTGCGGCACCACAGTTGGAGAGTACAGGAAGATTGGAATTCTCATCCATTTATCAGAACGGGCTAGTTTATTTACGCATGCACAGAAAAGTCTGTGGTTCGAGAGAAAATACTTAACTCTTCCCTCCCTGTGAAGTTCAGTTACACAAGGCCTATACTGTAGCTTCTACAAGTCTTGAATTTACTTAGCAAACTTTACGCACTGGTGTAATTTGGGGTCATCTGAATAGTAACGTCACTTTTGTGATTTTTTTACATGAATAGTTTTTCTTATTTCAATAGAATATGCTTAACTGATGACAGCTATTGATAATAAAAAATCACACAGGAACCCATAATAGGAAAGTAAAGACCAATAACTACCTCAAAGTTATAACTCTGTTATGAACAAATAAATATTAAATAGCCTATTAAAACTGAGCCGAAATCTCGTTATCAAATTCTAAAGAATGACAAATACAGGGGGTGGACAAAATAAAACACCTAAAAGTATGTGAATATCAAGGAACTAATAACGTTTAGGACCATGACCCTCACATCAAGTTCTGTCTTAGTGCATTGGCCTTAGGTGCAATTTTTTTCCGAATGGCAGCCTTGCCATGAACTCCAGCTTCGTGAGACCGGGTTAAAGAGGTAGGCTATTGATTCTGATTTTAGGGCAGTGAGAGCAACTATCCGGTTAAGTGTCTGTCTCTGTCGGTGAACTGTGAACTTCGACTTGCGACCACTGTTCGTCCTTGCCGATGCAATTCGTCCATGTTCGGAATATGCTGTCATAACTTTTGAGATTGTTCACATTTACACATTGAATAATTTTGCAGTTTTTGAGACCAATTCACCTGCAGTTCAGGCACTGACAATTTGGCGTCTTTGGAACTTTATTTGCCTCATGTTGCTTTGAATACTCAAATATATCAAATTGTTCATTGGCAGATATTTTTTAGCTGACACATTTGTTCTGCTAATTGGCAATCAACCGAATGTGCCCTCTGCAGCTGCGTTCGTAATTGTGATTTAATTTCTATAAAGTAGCAGTCCCTTTCAGTGTAGTGTCTGGCCCCTGTAAATGTGCAAGTACTTCAATATCTAAACCTTGGCCATAAACCTCGGCTGTTTATTGTACATCTGTATTGCAATAGGACAACATGGCCACTTGGTGGAAGTGTAGACTTGCATCTGCGTTTTATTCATCAGTCAGTCTGTCAAGTTATTTCGCGTACACCACTCTCCAATGGTGTACGATGTATAAACTTCCATTGAAATGTTTTCACAATGTTTTAGACCTTAGATTTTCAAAATGGTTCTTTATAATACATCGTCTAATGAAACGTGTACCAAGTGAATAACGAAATAAATTAAATAAAATCAATGAAACGTCCGTAATTTTGCTTATGACAGACATATGGTGGCTTGGGGTTAAACGCCTCCCTGTCTTAAACGCCCCCACCCAGTAATTCTCTACCAAACCACCAAATGACGGCATATGGTATTTCCACGGCATATGGTAATTCCTTGGTTGCCACAATTCTTGTTCATCTTGAAAATGTTGTTGAATCATCTCAACTGAGCAAGTAATTCCACAAAAACAATATTGACAAGTTAAACTTATTTTTTGTCATTTAGAAAATGTTGTCATGTGATGTGATGAAGTTAGACTTCTAAACTGATTTTTGATATGTCATAGGCTAAGTAACCCACTTGTTCAGAGAAAAAAATTATAATACTTTTTTTTATAGCAATGCTGTTTTTTGTGGTGATCTTGTTTGGGGCTAAACGCCCCCGAGGGTATTTTACCCCTGAGAATATATTAATAATAATAATAATGCATTACATTTATATACAGTAGCGCTTTTCAAGGACTCAAAGACGCTTTACCAAATGAACTAAGAACAGTAACAAACAAAAAATACCAGGAGATATGTTTAGCCATTTTGCAACAGCGGAAACATAATACCGCAGCAATATGAAATGATGACAGGTGACGGAAAAAAATCGAATCAAAGTAAACAGGACTATCCTCGACTATGTGATAGCCTACTCTCAAAGTGATTTTATTCTAAAGCACAAGAACAGAAGTTTTGACACCAATCGGATCTTCCGCATGACCTGAAGAATATCCGAAATATAGGCTATAGGCTACCTTAATGTATAGTAGTAGCCTATATTGGTCCGGTAACTAAGCGGGTATAAAAGCAATGCTGAATGACTCTCAACAAGCCTTGACACCGTGTTTCAGACGCTGATACATTTGTCTGATATATCTGAAGTGAGTATTACATGTGTTGTTAAACTTCGAATACACTCCTTTTTAAGTTTTTTGTAGGCCTATTGTAAGAAACTTCTACAAGAGTGTGATCCACTTAATATTTTTCATCAGTTCATACCGGTGTCTGTGGATACATTTCTCATGTGGAAAATGCGTTGATATCAGATCAGTGGAATCAAATCCCTCATGTAGGTTACAATGCGATATTGGTCAGTTGGCACCCATGGTAGACCACACAGCCATGTTTGTATAATCACGCGTAAAGGCGTGTCCTTGGTAATTCGTACTGCGTAAAATTTCTAACAAAATAACTGGCATGCAACAATAACTATATGTTTATATAATATTTCCTAATCAGTCTCGCTTTTGGCTCCAACAGTTGTCTCAAACATTATGTGGATCACAAGGTAAACGTTGCGAAGGCTAGCCTTGTAAAGTATCAGCTTCTGGTTTCGTCGTGGTGTATGGATTCAGTCACGTTACCAACTCATGTTGCACAACTCGCCAAATAGGGCGAAAGCCCTATGGTCTATAATTAAACCAGGCACCTGAGACGTTGTGTGATGTTCTACAACATAGAGGATGGGCATGCACCGCGCGCGCGGAGCCCGTATAAGAGCCGCTGCGCTTTGCAACTGGTTTGGCACAGATATCCCCCCTCAAGCAGGACAGATACAAAGTTTAGCCAGTAAGTATATGTTACATTGAGTCTTTACTTGTGTGTCTAAACTGAAAAAAATCGTAAACAAAAGTAATAGGCTAAACAAAGGAAAGTAAACAAATCACAACAAACTGTTGCCACAAAGTTGAACTAATATCTATTTGATTAAATAGTGTTTTTGAAAATAAAATGATTAAAATATTATCGGTTCCTTCTGGTTGTTTTCATAAACTCCTGTTAGTTAGACTTCCCCTTTTGATGCTGGCCGAATAAAAACTAATTGTTGTACGCTTTGAATATATCTCATTCCATAAATCTAGGTACCCCAGAGCTGCTCAGAATCTTTGCTTCTTGTGTGATTTAACGAAGATGGGTCTATAATGGTTTTACCACAAGAAACCCCCAAAGGAATACACCTGTTATCTTTCCCGTTACTGTGACACCAGAAGCCATATCATGAGGAGTATACATCTAAATCATAAACCCGGAAGGTATTACGGGTCACCTTTACATTACTACAGATTACATCACGGGGAGACAGAATTCAAGGTGAGACAAATGACGAAAGACTGATATATACCTTAAGAAGGACCCATTATTTAGCTTATAGCCAATAAGTCATGTTGTTGTCAATGTTCCATAATATATTGTTTGCACCTCCACTCAGTGTGGAGTGATTTGCAGTTGTATCACCGGCTAAAGCGGCTCATATTCCGACAGTTGTCTGCAAGTGGACTCTGATCAGAAATGAAAGAACGACCGTTAAGGAGTCGGCGTTATGTGCTGTAGGTGTGGTTTATTATGTACAAAATTAAATATTTTTATTTATTTTATCCTTGAATGATTTCTTAGATGAACGCCCAGACGCGTATGAGTTTTTCTGTTTTTTAATCAGAACCAAACGGCCCATTTATTTTGATGTGAAAAAATTGACTGGTTGGCCTACTTACGCTGTTATTCAAAATTGCTATCTAAAATTAACATTGCAATTGGACAGCCTTGAGTTCACTTGCCTATTTGAATATATTATATATATATATTCAATATTATATACCTAATAATATTTATTTGAATTGCTACCGGTTGGGAGCTAATAGGTTCCCTTCAACACATATAGGCTATCACTTTAATATTACAGATTAAACCAAGTTCCGTGGAACGTCTTATTCATTTGGCTTCTGGAATTTAATTGATTTATATTGGTCCTGTTTTATATTGTGTAAAAATCCTGGATTCCTCATGCTATTTAGGCAATGTATTCCCCAATAAGCGACGTTTTAGCTGCCCGTTGCCCATCATGGCACTGTCAGTTGGTACAAACCTCCATAGGAATGAATGGAGTTCTGCATTATTTAAATTACAGCAATGACAAAATTATATTTTTTAGGCACATGATTCTATGTTGCTTTCGTTTTTTAAATGAAATTATTTGCTCACATAATATTCAAATTCAGCCTTATACTGTAGGTGTCGGTAATATGAAACATGTGACAGCAATAAATGTAGACATTAATACGTGTATTTCTATAACTTCTAAATTTCTATTTAAATGAAGCAGTGCGAAGGCTGTGCAGAGGCTTACACAGTAATTTCGTCTCAGATAGACCTTAATACATATCATTGGTCGTACAATAGCTATTAATTTAATCAGAACGTGATCAGACCTTCACAAAATGTTATTCCAGGCAATGAACTTTACCTCCAGTATGCTGATTGGTCACGGGATCGTTCTACTAGCGTGACATTAGACTCATGTGGCAACTGTCTCGTGGTTAAAGTCATTATACTCTCTTTTTCCCTAGAAGCCACGTTTTTGTTATAAACACTTAATGTTAATTGTTTTCATTTAATTGTATTTCATTTAATTGTATTAGTAACACATTGATTTATATTTCTTGATGGATTCTATGTTCAAATATCCTAACCTAGAAGATTTCAAGCACTGTAGTAGCCTAATAATACTTTTCAGCAGTATAGTATAAACGTTATATTCTGTACATGATGTTTCTCTGCATAGTATGTTTTCCTTGGTTCAGATGGTTTGTGTGTGTCTACGTGTGTGTGTGTGTGTGTCTGTGTCTGTGTGTCTGTGTGCACTCTGGAGACATGCCTGGTGACCAACTCCATTCACCTTAGTGAAGTTGAATACCATCATATTAGCTGTCAGAAGCCAGACTGGGTTTCTAACAGTCATCCAAATACCCCCATGCCCAAGATCAGGTTCTATAGAAACGGCCAACTCATAACTCAGCACCTTAACTAATGTCCTTTGCCCTTTTCAGCCTTGATGGTCTGAAAGCAAAGTGATAAATTAAGCAGATCACTTCTTATAAAATTCAACTGGATATAACCTAAGTTCACAAAAGTAATAAAAGTTGCCAAAATTTGGGGACATTAACTTTTTCCCTAGGCTAATTGTGAATTGGGGGAGTGTCTAGTAAATGACGTCCGGAAGAATCATGTTATGTATAAGGTTTTCTCTGACAATTTGCATCACAATTTGTAGATATTGTGTTATAATGTAATGTTACAAAGTTATTACTGTATTCAAATTCAATTCATATTTTGAGTTGGGGATTCGGGCCCTCGCGACTCACTTGAGACAGAAAACATGCGACAGCCCTAACAGAATAGAGGGTTGGCAATCCTTTAGCGAGCCGCTCCTCCTTCCAACCCAAATATGGAAGAACAGCCTTTATTCTTTGGTTATTTCCCGGTTACCAAGAAGCAGCTGTGTGACGTGGGAGCGCATGGGTCACATACCTCTTTGGGTCGCTTCTTTCCCTCACTGCATCTGCCTCCACCTACCCTGGGAGCCTGATTGGCTGGTTAGTGAAAGGGTGTGTGATAGGCAGGGCACTTAGAGATCACAACACCCCAGGCCCTATCTGTACAAGATCTAATAATACCCCCCTAACATCCCAAGCATCTGACCTAAAAATATTTTCTCTCTCTCTCCCTCTCTCTCTATCACTTTGTCTCACACACTCACACACACACACGTCTAACCTATCTTTATAAATCAGGACATCAACGCTGATTAGCTGGAATAATCAGATTTTTACCAATCCTAACCCCAACCCAATGTCAAAACCCAGAACTAACTCCTAATGCCTAACTCTAAACCTAACCCGAATTGTAATGTTTACCATAAGCCCAAAAATGGCCTTTTTGAAAATGCAAACAGGGAAATTGTCCTATTAATTATATTTTCCAGATTTAAACAGAATTAATTGTATTTTCCTGATTTAATTCTAAACATTTTAAAACCTATTAACTCATACACACAAACGCACACTTTGCTTTTTTTCTATCCTTGTGTTGACCTAACCCAGAAATTCATGTTCCCTATGTATCCCACTGTCTGTGGGTCCCTACATTTACACACACACACACACACACACACACACACACACACACACACACACGAGCAGAGCCATGGTGCCACCTGCCATCCACATGCCATCAGCTGGTCCTTGCCAGGCGCTCCAAGAGCCCTACCCAATGGGCACCATCCATGTTGAAACATCGCTGGGTTGGCTGTTCACACTGCGGTGGAGACATTGAAACACCTGCTAGGCTGTCATTACCATCAGCATGGAATAATACTGGACACGTTTCTTACAAGGAAATAGCTTATAAGAGTCACTTTCATCCTGAGCACCCAAATGTTATTCAGCATTCAGTGCTGTTTGCGTCACTGGCCACACCCACTAAGCAATTGTTTACCAATACCGAGCTCCCACCAACCGAACCAACTGAACAGCCAACATGTCCGTTTGATTGGTTGCTGCCTACAAGGTCATTTCATAATGGGAACAGAACATACTGCATATGAAAGATAGAGCATGTTGCTGGACTCTGATTGATGAAACACATTAAACCACTGGTTTGTTTTAAGTGCCTCCCCTAATTTCTTAAATAGGAAATTGTTGAATGTCTGACACAAACAATGCATCATGTAAATGATTAACCTTTGCAAACATTTTTTTGAGTGAACCATTTATGGTGGGTTCAGTTAGACTAGAATAATGCTGTTCACTAATTCCAACACGCCATTCACACTACAATAAATGTCCCTTATGTCAAAGTCATTATATAGACAGGTGCTGTGGAATTACAGAGTAGTTACAACTAGATTATAGTATGGCTACTTTCATTGTTATTATTTGTGGAGTTTGTAGTTTACTATTCAATATACATCACAAATTTTAGACTATAATCTGTTTTAAAATGATATGGATGATGATGTACAGCAGTATGGCAGTATGATATAAAAATGATCTGTACTTCAGGTTGCCAATTTCTCACTATGTTTGGTATCTGTGCATCAGTAGTGAATTGTCTGAAATGCATTCTTGTCATGCTGTTGGAATATAGCTGTTGGAACCTTAGAATGAGCACAGAACACAGTAGATGGATTAATAGGTCTTTTAAAGTGACAGACACAAATCCTTCCTCCCAGCGTGGATTGATATCTACAAAGCAGGATTAATGAGTTAACCTGCTGATTTTGATAAGATAAACATTGAATCACAAATGTTTATATATCCTAATGAACCAGAAAATCTCTAGTTATTTATATAGTTATTTATTAGAAACTTTTCAAGCGAGCTGGGAAACTCATTGATGGTGCTTTCTAGTATATCCTTCTGATCTTCATGTGTTTCAACACTGGGAAGTCCAGTTTGTTTGGATGCAGTTCTTCTTAGATAAGGATTATATAAAAATTACATATGATTATATAAAATACAGTGCTTCTCTGCCTTTTTTATTTGAAATAAATTATGCCTTAAACTATTTACAGATGTTTTGTCCTTCTGGGCAGAAGTATGCTACAGATGTTGCACTGTTGTCAAAATATTATTATTTACAAGTTTATACACAGATCTTCAGACTCCCTGGTCCTGCTGTAGAAAAAAGTGAAAGAACTATTAACATATAATTGTGGTGATAAAAAAAATCCACACACTAGTTCACACTGAATATAAATAGCTTACTACTATATACCTTGAGGAAACAATAGAAAGTAGTAAATAACTTATGAAATAAAGAATCCCTAAGGATAATTATTGCTGCAGTACATTTATGCTATAAATAAACTGTACTTCAGACATATTGTGTAGATATTTACCTATAAGCGGTTGAGCAGGTTGTTGTGTATGCTCTCATACACCTGGTTATATATCTCCTCTTTAGATTTCAAGCCATCAAGGTATTCTGAGGGGCAAAATTTGTAAAAGTTGGTCAAGCATATATATATATATATATATATATATATATATATATATATATATATATATATATATATTAAATTATGAATATGTATTTTAATGACATAGGTACAGAATATGATGCAAATAAAGTCCAGAGAGATTGCTCTAGTTAACATACCTATACCATTACAGTTGTTCTCCATCTCCTTCCTGTGTTTCAGGTACATAGGCCAGACATGGCCTTCAAACAGACCAGGGGGGTCTGGGACTGTGTAGGTCCTTGTACTCCTTCTCCTTTTGCACTCTTCTTTTGGAATGGCAATGTAATAGCATTGGTCATAGACATCAAGAATGGGCCTACAGGATGACAGAAACAAACAAACGTTGGTCGGCATACAGCATTATTTGAAAGAAAAACCTCTATAAACTTAATATAGTAAGTTAAGTTTTGTAGGATAAGATTGACCTTAATGTCCTTGAATTAAAATGTGTTTAGGGAGATTAAGACAGTCTTAAGAGACTAAATCGGGCAAAGTGCTGTGTCTCGAGTTGTGGTGTTTGACACATATCTAAATGTACATATTTAGTAGGAAAACCACATACCTGTAGTTGTAGAGGAGGAACCCCTCCACAATGAGAATGTGGATAGCGTTGTCGGGGTCCAGTTCCTCTGCTTTAGGCGTGACGCTGACTCCGTGGGATCGGGCAAACTTAACTGGGTTCTCCTGCCATCCCTTTATAGTGTTAACCATGGCCTCCATATCCAGGGATGTGATCACTGCAGAACATGGAATAGACCGGACAAGCACACTTTACCACCAGAGAAAACCGCAGCGCAGCCAGTGTACCTCAGAAACACACCAGACAGTTTTAGTGAAGACGTGGCATTCACAGAATCTTTAAGTATACACGTTTAAATTAGGTTCTCGATTAAGTATCAGAACAACTTTGGAAAATGTCGATTAAAGGGAAAGAGTACATTACTCATTGTGTTTGTTTTCATTCCTACAGCGAATCCAACTCTTACCATCCCATTGTCTAAAGCCGTCCTCCCCGACTTCTATCTGATCGGGTTTCTGAAATAACAGTCACCAAGAAAACATTGCTGCAATCTCAGGGTGATAAGAAAAAGTTGTAACCAGTCAGGGCTGATCACACCCGGACATAAGCTAAGCTAATGACCACTTAGTGTCTTTATTAGTGGCAGGGTAAAGGTCAAAGCTGACCTGCACCCTCAGTGTATCCAAGATAATGCCGATTATTTAGGCCAGGGTTGAGATCGGGTATATTGAAATGGAAAATTCAGAATTCCAAATTCCAACTCTAAATCCTGAATTGAAGCGGAACTGACTCCACTCATGCTGCTGACACATGGCCTAACAGTTTAACATGGAGCGGGGCCATCAGTTGTACTGTACTGGAGAGGGAACACGGTGTCACTAGGTCAGGGACATACTCAAATGGATCATTATGGGTGAATCAAAAATATTTTTAAGCTAAATTCATGTAAATAATGTTTGTGCACTAAAATGCTGTTCCACCATTCACAGGAATGTGCTTGAAATTACGCAAATTAAATGGGAACACTCAACAATTTTATTGGTGGTCCAACTGTAGTGTCACCAGTATGTGGCCCAAGTGCTTAAGTATTCAAGGGCAAATTAGCTTTGTTGGTAACCCTAACTAGAGAGGCTATACTGTTCTCTGTATGGTAGATTTCGATCAGAAAAACAGACATGAAATTAAGTATCGACTATGAAGTTTGAAATTATTTTGCTAAAACAAACTGGTTGTTGCACTGCAAGCTTTCTAGGCTTTTATAAATGAAATGTGATGAAATGTACAGAAGCTTACCTTGAAGAAGTCATCCTGATGTATCACACAACAGTTGGGTAACGCCTGCATCAGTTTATTCGTAAGAGTGGTTTTCCCACCGTTTGTCACACTGCATAGAATACAGAAAAACAAATTATATTTTCTATAACTTTACCTGTAGCTAAAAGTCTGTGTCAGTTATATTATTAAAATACAGAATTCAGAACAAGCTAGCATCAACTTTTCAAAACATTTCAATTTTCTTTTATGTTCAGGCACAGAAATATGTTTTTTATTATCGGTATTAGAAACAAAATTATCTTTAAATTCTGTCCTTTATAACTAACATTAAAACATTTTAAAAGGGGAAGAAAAAAATAAAAAATAAATATAAACAATAATAAATACATATTTTTGTTGTAATATATGTTAGCTATGACTTACCCGCCAATGCCTATGATTAACTTCATGATGATGTCTTGGTCTGTGTGAGTAGCACGTTGGTGTTATCTGAAGGAAAGGAACCCCTATAAACAACCTCCCTATCAAAAGATAAATATTTTTCTTTCCTTTATTTTCTTTTCCTAACTAACAGCATGTTCCCTCCTTTTACTACTTCATTGATATTGTATCTCAGACCGGCATATAAAGGATTCAGCACCGTGTCACTTTTCATGTCACACCTCGTGGCATTATACCATCCAATCACTTGCTCTTTCTGTGGCCAATAGGCTTCTGCTGTACTCCTGAACTTTTCCCCACTGCGCATGTACCTGATTTGCATAATGTTCCAAGGTCCAATTTTCCACCTGTTCTTGGAACTCAGTCAGCATGCGTAGCATTCTCTCACACACACATACGCACACACATGCACACACAAAACCCAGACTAGCTCCTTGCACAGCATGTCAAATCATTCTCACCCAACACCGGAGCTCAGCCCGCACCCCAAGGTTTCTAGTAGATAATAGAACAAATATCTCAGCACAATGAACCTTTTCTCCTGGGACGTCCCCATGGTTTCAGTTATAGAACAGGGATGTACCCAAATCTTTGTATGAGTCTATTGTATTAGTCACATTTTTTTTTAATCTAATGTTTTCTTAAACAGTGTCGTAATATTAAATATCATCACTGTGGCCAATTATATTAACATTAAAACGTTTTTACTGTTGTGTCCAAAGCAAAACAAAGCTTTTCTATGTACAGTATTTTCAATATTTCAGTATGTTTATTCTACCTATCCAAATATGTGCGAGTGCACCTTTTATTGTTTTTCTGATTATGAAAATTACAAAATACACAACACAGCCCAGTGCAACAATGTGTGTTGTGTTGCTTTGACCTACAGTCACTATACAAGGAGCAGGTTAATTTGCAGGAAAGGGTCTGGATATGAGGCTGAGACGCTAATCATTTACAGAAACAGAGGTTATTAGGCTGCAGTGAATGAGAGGCAGGTATTAATGAGCCCCTCTCCTTATCCAGAGATGAACTGCATTCTGCGCTTTCATTTATAAAGGCTCATAGTACTGTAGACCTAGGTAAAAATATTCTACTAAGCTTTTTGACTTATTTAAAATGTATTCATAAACCTTCTTATTAATTTAGTATCAGGTCCCTCAACGCACAAGGCCAACTAAATCAATCCTACACTATGACCTACATGAAGAAACCAGAAGAAACCAATTAATTATATTTTGTCTGCCCGGGATGGCTATCAATTGCAAACATAGTTGAGAGGGTAAAAATGTCCGTGCTTCAACAACTTGGTGGTGGGGAAAGCCAGCTGGACTATATTTAGGAGCAGCGTTAAGCTGGTACAGACTGGTGTGGGTGGCGGGATCGAACTCAGTGGGGTGGTTCTGTGTCACACATTGTCCTAACGCAACCAAAGCTTTGTTGGAAGTCAAGTGCAGTGCCATGGCGTCTACCCAGGTGACCACGTGGCCATCATGTCTCTCCGCTTCCTGCCTGCGCGTGAATCTGTCTGACTGAACTAGATAGAACGTCGTGTCGACAAACTCAATCCGGTTTTTGAGCCGTAAAACTGTTTCAACTGAGAAATGTTCTCAGTTATGTTGTGCATAGTGGTCATACTCTTTGGTCTGTCTAGGCTGTGGCGTCGGACCGGTGCGAGAAGGGATACTAAGTAAATAGGGCCCTACCGTGTAGAGGGGCCCTCGAAAAATGTTTGAATCTTGAATTAAGAGGGGAGGGGCCCTCAGAGAGCGGCTATGTACAGGGCCAGAATTTTGTGCTATACCCCTATATCTAGGTCCTTGAATTGAATGTGTCTGGCCTATCAGCCCTGGGGGATAGGTTTGGCTTATTTTCCTAAATGGAAATTATTATTAAGGATGCTAAATCTGTTTTCCTCATTTATATAGTGAATATCAATAGTCCTTAGGATGCATTGAGTTGTTGAGACAATGAAACAGAGAAGTGAGGCGGAGTGGCAGTGAAAACCTGCAGCAGGAAGTGAACCCCATTCTCTGGCGGAGAACTGTGTATGGAAACTAAAATTGTGCCAGTGTTACCCACTCACCACACTCAGGCACAGGAGCTAGATCATTTACTCCTTAAAGTAACAACCTTATCAGTGGATGGTTATGGGTTGTTAGGCCCCTGGACTTTGGTTTGAGGCAGATCAGATAACATGGAAGTCTCATGTCTCTGATTCTATGTGAAACATCTGACGAGAGAACTGGGGATACCCCAAATGGCACCCTGTTCCCCATGTAGTGCCCTGCTTCAGACAAGAGCCCTATAGGGCCTGTTCCAATGTGTTGTACTAGAGAGCAGGCTGTTATTTGGGGCACAGATGCAGTAGTGAGTTGTGGTAATAGGAGTTGATGGTTGACAGACAGACTCCACACCCTAATCCAGCGATTGAAAAGCCTGTTCCTGGAGCACCTCACGCACTGTGTCATTTTGGCTTAAATAGGTATGAGAGATGGGCATTCCCAGTGTACGTACGAGAGATGGGCATTCCCAGTATTTTGTTGAGCTGGCTGAAAACAATGAAAAACAATGCACATTCAAATTGGTTACATCTTGCCTGTCCTGATTATTAGTTCATCTGCTGTTTTGCTTTACTGACTTTATCCTATGGGAAGAATGCACATGAGACACAAAGACAGGCTTTCTTTATTGATTCTACGGTGCACATATACAATCTTTAGTGAATACGTTTTTACTTTATCTGCAAATAATTGTTGTTTGAAAACTCAGGAAATATAGGAGCCAAATGAACTCCTTAGTTCATTATAAGAGCCAAATGAACTTCCTGCCCTAATCCCATACAACCCTCAGGCTGATCAGTGTGATCTGAAACAGAGCTTTCTCTCATTTCATGACCTTGAGAGGAGATGACAAGGAAAGAAATATTTTGATCTCAATCAAAACAATATTTGTTTAAATGAGCATTAAATAAGGACTTTTTATCCTAAGGTTCACATATGTCATCAACCCGGCCTGGAGTAGACCAATAAGGCTTGCCCTAATCAGGAAAAATGTTTCAGCTCATACAGGCCTGGAGTTCATATCAAAATATTTATTTCTACTGTTAGTATCCTAATGAGTATTGGCCTCCTGTATGACACAGTGACCGTCTGTTACATGTTTATTACTTAGTTGTCTTTGATGTCAGTGTTTACAGCGTCAGTAGAACCACAGGCTTCCATGAGGTGTGTACGTGCAAGAGATACACAACAATATTCTCATCAATAAAAGTAATAAAAGCTCTCTGTTTTCAGCTGCCATGCAATAAAAATACTCAATAATCTCACTAAATCTGCATTGCGACTGGAGAGACTAAACAATTACAAGGACAAGGATCATTGAAACAATTTCTTTTAATAGTATTTTGCATCCTACATATGTAACGTTAAAACTATGAAACCATCATACAGGTTCTTATGTAGCCTGGGTACCAAGCTGTTTGTTTCATTGTTCCATTCCTTGCCACTGAAAACATAACATGATTAGGAGTAGAATCAGGTCAGGAACGTTATTAATCACATGTGATGATAAGGAAAACTGTAACCAGCATGCCATGTTTCTAATAACCTTGTGAAAACATAACAATAAACAAACAAGTAACAGAGAATGCAACACATTTCATTTAAGTAGTTAGTTACAGTAACAAGAGGATTGGACTCAACTTTCACACACTACATTTGGTCAACCCAGACGAAGTGTTTATTGCACATAATTTTCGTTGAGCGTTATTAGAAAATATTTGTAATTATTTGACCATAACACCAACATTATTACAACTATGTACATTTGACAGTTGCCCAAACACCTGTCCGCAACTCATATAAATTAATGAAGCTCCTGTAGAAGAACAAATTAACCCATTTCACAGAGTTCATTAGGTAAACTGAGGGAGATCCGAACCACTACAGATACAGCTGCGTCATTAAACCCAAGTGGTGTGTTGTGTGGTGTGTCTGTGGTGTGTTGTGTGGTGTGTCTGTGGTGTGTTGTGTGGTGTGTCTGTGGTGTGTCTGTGGTGTGTTGTGTGGTGTGTCTGTGGTGTGTTGTGTGGTGTGTCTGTGGTGTGTCTGTGGTGTGTTGTGTGGTGTGTCTGTGGTGTGTCCGCACTGGCCTGGAAACTCAGTAGAGGTCTGAGAGGTGTTCAGAGAGGACTTCAGCTCTGCTCATGACGTTGTATGGACCTTGCAACAATGTGGTCCAAAATGTGGTCCAAGCTTATAAAGAACAATACCCTAGTAATGTTCTCGGTAGCTAACAACTGGACTTGGTAGCGTTGCTTGAGGTCAGCAGTCGGTGGACTAAGTTGTGTAGGTTGACATGAAAAAGCCAGTCCACCATATGCCCAGTATTTCTTCATGACACGGACTCCTCAAGTCCTCCCAATTCAACCAAATAGGATTTCAGTCTGTATTGATAGAGTACATGGCAAGCTCAGCAGAGAGTAGATTATTGTATTACCTGGAAGAAATAATCATTAACATCATCTATAGAATCTCACCACCGTCACCTCCATCACTACCTTCTCCTCTTCTGTCACCACCACCTGCATCACTACCGTCACCTCCAACCCCACCATCTCCATCACATCTTCGTCTCAACCACATTCACCTCTTTCATCACCTTCACCATCTATGTGTCTGCGCGTTCCACTTTATAATGTGTGTTTTATGGCATTCAGTCCTGACAAAATTCTTACTGATTTCATTGAACCGGGGTATGCTTCCATGAGGTATGCTAACACTAGACACACTTTAGATGATGTATTTAGTTTTCCTCTCCCCCTGTGGCAAACAAAACGTGTCCAGACAACTTTCCATTCCCTGGATGTCTAACCCCCTGGTACCAGTCCCATGTCTAACCCCCCTGGGGGGGTGGTGCAGTGTGGATACCTCTCTAGTATCAACATGTGGTCTGGAGTTGTGCTTTGCCCTGCTTTGCTATGTTTGCAAGTAAGTAAAAATAGCATAGAACGGTGGCGAGATTGCAGCGCCTAAAGAGAGGAGCAGATGTGGTTTATGTAACAGTGAAGTCCGTACCTTAATGTCAAGACCGTAGGCAAGTGTTATGTGCTGAATATAATGGCTGGGATATGCTGTCTCGAAATGTGCTCTCCCAGAGAAGGGTGTGATGCAGAATTGTCTTGCTGTTAAACAAAAGAAGTCATCGTTCCAGCTGGCAAGGGCGGTTAAAACCACACCGCAACCAGTCTACACTCTTGTTGACAACCACTATTCACTGTCCGCTGTAGCAGTTCAACTCCGGACCACACAAGCCCCTGCTGGCGACGGGGGTTCATGCCTTGACCCTGTGGCTGTCTGTTCTCCTGTCCCCCTCTACGGACCACGTCTCTCTAGCCTTTATCTCCTACTGTCCTGTCATAAAAGAAAAATATAATAAAAAGATGATTATCTGTAACGGTGACAGTTCAAATATTAACTGATCTTCCGGGGAGTTAACATTTCACAAGATAAAGGGCTCACCTTTCTGTGGGGGCGGCGGATGTGTTGTGGTGCTGCTCTCTTTCATGCCTAGTGTGACCAAAGATAAGGTTACATTGAGATGAGTCCATAGAAACGACATGACACACAAAGCCCTGTGTGCCCTCCAACAAAAATGAGTCATGAAGACACCAAGATGTTGAGTCATGCCCTGTTCACTGTTCATATTCATAACCTGTTTCTTACCGTTCTTTTTGTGCCGCCATCTTCTCGTCATCATACCTAGAATAAGGAAGACAGTGTAGTTATGACTGTAATAATTTATCTGTACTGTATATGTAGGCTATAAGGCACCAGGGGTTGTGGCCAAAATACCAATTTGTGAAAAAAGGTTTCAGAATCAGACTGAATGTAGACTACATACATGTATACATGCATACATTTACCGGACACATACAGTAGAGTAACACACAGTGACCTTAGGTAAGTGATACACATTCTAAGCCACTGCCTTACAGTCAGGTGATCTGAGCAGGCGCCTCATTTGCGCCCCCTGGCGTCTGTGGTGACTTACTGCAGGACACAGTCTGGGATCTGTATGTGGTCCATGGGGATCAGCTGGCTCAGCTCATTCAAGGTGTGGACATAACGGATCTTGTCCATGAACTTTACACTGAGGGGTGAAGAGTGAAAGATTGATACAGGTTGACCTCGGGAAACCAAGACCAAGACCGAAGGTCCTGTGTGACTGTGTCAGATGAAATACCAGTGGTGTTACTTGCGCCTGTCCACAACAGATTGCAACCGATGAACGCTGTTTTCTCTATTCGTTCTTTAGGTTTCCATGTCAGCAAAGACAGGATGATACTCTATCCTAAGGCGTCCCCTCCCAAGCCATCCCCACGTACAAACATGATTGTGATGATGGTGGGAACGATGACAATGAGGAGGAGGATAGGTCTTGCCTGATAAAGGGTCTTGAGACGGCCAGGACGGTACGGATGAACCAGGAGGGGTGAGCAATAACCAGCCACTTCAGATTCTTCTTCAGTCTGTAGAGGACAAGAAATATGATGTGCACTCGTTGTACTCCATAAAGCCTTCGTTACACATTCACAAACGTGGACATAAACGTGACATAACACATGTACAGGCATTATTCAAACCTGCCACAACATTTAAAGGCGTATCCTGTCGGTTAGTTTACCTCCTGTCAATCATGTGGTAGCACCGCTTTAGCCAGCTGATCCCAGGCATCCTCCTACGAGGCGTCGCGCCGTTCAGATAGATGATCATGTAGTCCTCAGCCACTAATGACTCCAGGCTGCTGATCACATAGCTGGAGTGAAAACACCGGCCCAATTAAATCCACAGACATCACACAATGCCAGAACAATGCTGGGCTTAAGCGACATTAACAGATTTACCAAGGCGAATAAAATGGCTTAGTGAAAGAGCGTAACAAGTCAGGGATATTAAAGCTACGAAATTGAATTAAAGTGAAATTGCTTTTTAATCAAATGATATTCAAATGGTATACAAACAAAGTGGTGTGGGAAGATGCTATTGTGGTTATGTGAATGTGAGTAGACTGTTGTTCGGCCAGCTCATTCTCCTAAAGAGATTACATCATCCACTATGATCTATTTTTGAAATGCTTTGGTAGAGAAGTGTTTTTTGTCATTTTAATGCTTTGGCCACATATATGAGTGTTTAAGTGAGATGTGTTTTAACAAGTGAGATGTGTTTCAACAGTGGATTTTATTTTAACAGTGAGATGTGTTTTAACAGTAAGATGTGTTTCAACAGTAAGATGTGTTT
>JACXGI010006832.1:0-17245 GCA_016801175.1 Esox masquinongy
GCAGAGAGCGCCGGCGGCCAGTCCTCGGCGGCAGAGAGCGCCGGCGGCCAGTCCTCGGCGGCAGACGACGCCGGCGGCCAGTCTTCGGCGGCAGACGACGCCGGCGGCTGCGGCCACTGGGTAGCAGGGGGCGCTGGTTGCGACTCCAGGGCAGCAGGGGGCGCTGGCTGCGACTCCAGGGCAGCAGGGGGCGCTGGCTGCGACTCCAGGGCAGCAGGGGGCGCTGGCTGCGACTCCAGGGCAGCAGGGGGCGCCGGGTGTTTCCTGGGGCTGGCACCGGACGTAAGGCAGGCTGCGGATCAGTGGCTGGGGGAGCAGCAGGCTGCTGAGCAAGGAGTGGGGTATGCCGAATGGCCAGGCGACTACCTGTCCAGTCCACACCGCATCGGGTAGGCGGCACAGAAGGGCTTGGGCCAAGACCTGAAGGCAGGGACCCCCCCCTCGGGCTCCCAATAGGCCCCCCTTGGGCACCCCATTAGCTCCCCCTCCCCCAAATTTTCCTGGGGGAACCTCTGGGGTGCTGCCTGATGAGGGACAGATGCAGGCTGCGGACCCCAGTTTGCGGATCCCGCCAGCGTGTTGGTGCCCCCCTTGGCCTCGGGGAAGGCAGGGACCAGCTGGCACAGTATAGGGTCCCACTCGAGCACCCCCTCCGTGGCATCCTCCTCCATGGAGTCGTACTCCGTGTCCGACTCTGATTCTTCGGACGAGAGGGGGTCGGAGAACCAGTCCCCCCGGCGGGCATAATCCCCTCTGGTTCGCAAGGTCGAGGGGTCGTACTCTGGGCAGAAATACTCCCCTCTCATCTGCAGGATCGGGTTGTCCTCTCCGAAGAAATAGCTGAGATGCCGGTATTCCTCCTCCGGCGTTTCAGGCTTCTCCCATGGCCACCGGTGCTGATCCATGTGGCCACGGTGGTTGTGTCTTGGTTGTTTTTTTTTTTTATTATTATTATTTTTTTTTAATCCGACCTGCTAGTTCCTTGCTGGTCGATCATTCTGTCATGGTGGTAGGAGGAGAGGAACCAAGCGCAGGCAGATTGCAGGTGATGTTGGCATTTAATGAAAACAAAACCGAGTACAAACACACTAAAGAAAGAAAAGGGCTGACTTTAAGCAGCAGACCGGAAGCACTCACCGGTTACATGTGGACACAACTGACAGCAACAACAATGATCAACAAGTGAGGGGAGCAGAGGGGAAACATTTAAACACATACTAATGGAATGATTGGGACCTGGTGTGAATGATTGAAGACATTTGACAAAACAAGTCCGGGATGTGTTTGTGGAGTGACGGGAACTGGAGGTGCACGGCCCGGTGGCGCTGACCCTCACCATACCGTGACAACACTAAGCACACAAACCTACAGAAACAAATGTAAATAATTACAATGATAAATCAAAATGTGAAATTATTCCCTCATCTTTCGATTGTTAGTTCCCTCTACAAACTGACCATATGAATGACATCATGCAGAGATCACACATTCGATAAAAACCATTTAACACAGTGCCCCCTAGTTGGGCTGTGATGAACTCTGTACAACCAATCCATGTGACAACCATCCTCGGTCTCCCCTACCAGTCAGCAAAGCATGACATTGTTTCTTTCCTATGACAAAGTAAATCAGTGTTCATAGCCAATTATTGTCACTTTTTGAGAGAAGACATCCGGTCATTTAACACAGAAAAATAAAGAGAATAATAATCTCAGCACCAAATAGCCTTTAGCTGGTAACAGGTCTTGATATCTGACAGACACGCTGTCAACAGGGCACATTAATTTGGTATAATTTCCACCTCCAGACCTGAAGTGGGAATCAAAATGCTTTTGTAGTGCTAGGCAATAGACACTCAACACAAGGAATACACTTAGTACAGAATATTAAAAAGAATAGCACTCATTAAACATCATTAAAACAAAATAGCACATCATTAAAACAGAATAAAAAAATAAATCTTAGCTTTTCCATTTTGATCTTGTGTGCAGAATTAAAAGGATTTTTCATCAGCAAAGTCTTCAGCCATGTAAAATGACCTGGCATTGCATGAAAAGAATTCCCCTGACATGTGGGCAGCATCTGAAAATTAATCTATGACACCCAGCAAATTTGATGCAGTAATTTTTTTAACTGAATTCTGATACATCAGAGCCTCCCAGCTCACCCCCTTAGCCTTAATTGTTTGTTCCGGCATCTACAAATTATATTGTTTATGTTACATTTTTTTCTACATGTGGTAAGGGAGGGGCATGTGAAAATGTATTTTGCTCACGGGGGGGCCATCCATTTTCATTTCAGAGGGATCCAACTTCATCCAGGTATACATAATAAATCCCTAATGATTATTGCCGGTATACCACATGTAAGCGCTGTGAACAGGCACTTTGTAATGCCTCATGCCTAAGAAAAGCTCTGTGGTATATCGGCCATATAATACAGCCCATCGGGCCTTATTGTTTAAATGCACTACAGCTTTCACCCAATCAGGTTTGTAAATTGTTTTTCAAATTTGCCACAACTTTTAAACAAAGTCAAACCAAGAAACAAATCTTCTGGGCTGATAAGCTTGAATCCTGGATCAATGCTTATCTCTGTTTTTCCTTATTATTGGTTTATTGTGAAATTTTTATAAAATCATGTCGATCATCACTGCATTCTGACTGATTCACCCTAGTGACAACAAAGTCAGTGTTACAGGAGAAAGAATACACATCCTTACTTTGTTTTAATAGGCCAACAGTATATTCTTGTGGATTTACATTTAGCCAACATGTGACATATGGCGGTATCTCTAATCAGTAGATGGTTCTGATGTTATGTGCATTGGTGAATAATGCCTGTGAAAATAATAAATCCTACTGTTAGCATTGTTTGTGCAAACATGTTTCATTATACTTTGCAATTGCAAGATTGTTGCTTATCAGAACATTTCCTGATTAAGGATGTTGAACCACGTGCTTCTGAAAAAACATAATGCAATGGGTTGTGGCATAACTAGCATGGTGGTTAAATCAAAAACAACATAACCTTCTGTGGGAATAATATGGGACTCAAAATGGTTCTAACTGGAATCAAAAAGGTGCAAATTCTGGATAATATCTGTCTTGAAGCTGGAGATGGCAATGCCCAACCTGAGTTATTACTATGTAGGTGTGCAAAATCCACAGCTCTAACCGGGGGACTATTCTACAGCACTTTTACAGCGTTTTTCTGATGTAAAATATGTGCTACAAATGTATGTGATGGATAGATTGATTCACTAATTGATTAGCTGGTCGAGTGATGGGTATGACTCAGGGTTGAACTATTTTGGTCATCATCAGCACTTGAAATGTAGTCACATGTTTCAACGAAGCCTCGGGTGCATACTGCCCTGCTTCAGTACTCAGTACCACAATGTAGTTGTAATTTGGACTTCAGTGCACTAGAGAGCACTGTCTTCTTTGCTTGACAGCTAGGTGACTGCAGTAAAGTTCATGGCACCACTGCTTGTAAAATGTTTGTTGCAAATTCTCTTTAAACAAATGTATGAAAATAAAATAAAACATTGCAAAGTATTGCAGTTTATTACAATATTTGTAAAAAAAACATGTTTTTTGTTGCTTTCCTGTGAAATGTGCTTGTTCATCTACTTTATTTGATTGCACAGACAGTTGTTATTGACACTAAATGAGACAAATCCAAATGTATAAATAAACACTTGCAATGCTTTCTAGGTATTGTTATGTTTTGAGCTCCAAACCAAAACAAGAGCGCATTTTAATCAGGACTTATCCAGAAAATAACACCTGGAACACAAACAGGAGGAAAAGAAACAAACATTCCAATAAGTACTTCTTGAAAAATGTCTTTGAATGTACCAAATAAAGTTCTATCATGAACTTCTCCTACTTTATGAAGTCAAAAGTCAAACCATTTTTCTCATGAGGAACCTTTTAAGATATAATAAATAACTTTTAAGATGTAAACGTACATGGGAAGTTGTAAGCTTTTAAGTGTATATGTTTTTTAAATCTGTGACTCATTTTCTCATGAGTGAAAATTTACCAGAGAGGTCTCCAGTCTTATCAAGTCAAATCCTTTAGTAAAGCATTCATTAGTCAGCTTTATGGTGAAACTGTCAGTGGATACTAACAGTCAAAGTATGCCAGGTATCATACCTTTTGTGTTACTTAATCTGTTGCAAAACAAACCAAACAAGATACAGTTAGCTCCAATTCAAACAGCCCCCACTATCCTCCTGTTTTTCTGTCCCTTCTCCCTTACGCTTTTCCCTCTGCGTAATAAAACTACATGTAAACACACATTGTGTGATGGCATGTTTGAACACATCCTCGTGCACGAGTCCCCATGTGGACAGACAACACAGCCTACGTCACCGATGATGAGCTCACATGCCGTGGGTCTTTACATTTAACGTTAATTTGACTGGTCATAATAAAACAGTTTCACTGGAGTGAGCTCCTTGTCCCTTCGTTCCCAGCAAAAGACTGCACCTATTGGCACCTGAAAGGGGAAGTGCCCAGGGGTCCCTTGAACTGTAGATGGCCTCTCACCTCTAGCCTCCCACCTCAAATACAAGTGAAACACCAATGTCTGCATCACTAGCGGTCCCATCACCAGCGGTTTCCCCTGGAAGAACCCAACATTCACATTGTATGTGCAGAGTTGAAGGTCATAGAGGTTGGGCAGAAATGTGTCAGACAGAGAGACTCAAAGAGAGAAAGAGGAAGAGAGATGAAGAGGGAGAGGGAGGGATATATGATCCTGCCAGGCCACAGGTTTGGGGACAGATTACCAGTAGGGTACAACAGCGCCTGTGTGAAGGATTTGGCCCCATGAAATTAGCCTGAGGAGAGAGAGGGAGAATGAAAGAGATGGATTTAGAGAAATAAAGGGACGGGGCATAAAAAGGGAGGAGGCGTAAAAAAGACAGACAGAAACATGAGTGCAGAGAAAAAGAGAGAGATCAAGAGTGATCACATTTTGTCACTTAGCATACAATCTTATTACGAGCAACTTACAGTTGTGATTGAGTTCATTTAAATTACTGTTTCATACTGGCTTCCCCATGGAAGCTGAACCCTGGTGTTGGATGCTTTATCAACAGATCTACAGAGGACATAGGATTAGACTTATAGAGAGGGAGTAAGTGAGGCCAGGTGGAGTGAAGACTGGAGACCTGACCTGTCTCTCTGGCACCGTTGTTCATCTGTTGACTGGCTCTGTCTGAGTTAGGAAGAGCACACACACAGGATCTATTGTTATGCGCCTAATCTCTGTCCTCTGTGGTCCAGGTTCTCTTTGTGTACCCTCCCTATGTCCCCTCAGATGACCCCTAGCCAAAGGGTCCTCTCAAAAGTGAGTGGATAAAAAATAGAAAGAAACAGATAGAAAGAAGGATAGACAAGATCAGGTCCCGTCACACTGACACTTTAATAATTTAGCAGACACTCCCATCCAGGGCGATTTACAAGAGGATTTAGGATTAGGTACCTTGTTCAAGGGCAGAAAGACGAATTGCTCTGGGATTGGAACCAGCAACCTTTACATTAACTGGCTCACTTGGATATCTGCTGCCCCACATGTCTCCTAGCCAGAAAAGAGAGGAGCCACTGATAAATGGGGTTTGTGAAGTCCATAATATTTGTAATGTAACAACCTCATACAAATGGAATTGAGAACAGCTTTCCCTTAGCAAGACAGTAAACCCAAATGGCTTAGCATACTTGTGTAAAATAATGGTTAATAAACAAACACAAAATACATCTGGTAACTTAGTTTAGGCCCGGTTTCATGTTTTCAGTCAAGGTTACATTGTGGGATTCACATTTATGTTAGTGATGGTAAAATATGCGCAAGAATGTATAATGCCTTGTTTTTTTGTGTTTCACACAAGGTGTAGTCTCTTTTATGTTAACAGTGTTGTTAGACGGCGTCCCCACACTGCAGTGTTTGTACTTTCTGTCTTTTGTGTTTGTGTCGAATGCTTCAGATTTGGGGTGTGGTGTGGGAAAAGATATCTGTCTGTTATTCTGACAAGCAGTATGAGAGTGTATGTGTGCATACCAGCACCCATGTGAGCATCCTTGTTGGAGCCAGTTTCAACTCATGCCATCGTCATGGAGGCGAAGATAGATCTGACAAATAAATTCATGTTTTCTTTGCTATAGTAATTGCTCTACATGTCATTTGTATGTAGTTGTAGTTGTCCTTGATTAATAGAGCCATTGGATGTCTTTCAGTAATCTTCCTATCAGCAAATATCTTGATATATGTGTCAACATATCTTAATAAAGGTGTCAACATATTTCATCATTCTAAAAGACTACAACTCTGGTGGGGCAGTACTTCCTGATTTGTCCCAGTCCCACCTGTTTTGAAAACACCCCTGTAGACCAGGAGTTAAATTGAGCAGGAGCCAACAGGAGCTGAGCTCCTGCACATACGGCCAAAATGAGACCTAGGGGAAGCTGAGCTCCTCTTTCTACTGGCCAGCTACTGGCCAGCTAGGTGTCATGTATGGGTATGACGTCATAACGTTGAGTGTACTAATGGAGGAAGAAGAGTTAACTAAAGTTACAACTTTATCTCAGAGTACATGTGATTTCATTCAATATCTTTTGTCAAGATATAACACTAGGTTCAAGCATTGATAAAGAAAACAAAAGTATATCTGCTTTGACTACCTGTTGAAAAAGCCCTCTAGTCTGATTATGCTTGTACCAATTATGTAAAATTAAATGGTATTTTCCAATACCATTTAATTGTATTTTGTTTCAGGATTAAAATTGTTTGATAACATTCAACTGAAATATATTAATTTGAAGACTGAAGTGTGTAAAGAACACCGGGCCCAGGGGTTTGAGGTTCCAATTGCGGAACGCAACTGTCGATTTATTAGCAAAAGCACAAGGGATAAGACACGAGCAGAACGAGAGACAGGCAGGCAGATTCGATAACCAGGTGATCAGTCCGCAAAGACGACAGTACAGAAAGGGACAGGCAGGCAGGATAATCCACGGGGCAGGCAGGCAGGTACGGTAACCAGATGATCAGTCTGCGAGGGCGACAGTACAGGCAGGGGCAAGCAGGCAGGAGAATCCACTGAGCAGGCAGGCAGGTCAAGAAGCAGGCTTCTATACTCAAAGACAAACGGGGACAGGGCAAGGAAAGGAGAGAGCAAACAGGCTGGGAATGAAAAACAAGGAAGCGCACTATGCAAAGGCTTGGCAGGTCCACTACGAACAATACCTCACACCTGAGTGGAGGTGGAGAACAGGCTGATATAGCGAGGGGTAACGAGGAGCAGGTGTTCAGTATTCCGGTGATTGGGATCTGGATTGCGGGCTGTGTTCAGGTGCATTGGGATGTGGGTGCGTAGCGGTGGCCGGCACGGGGCGCGAGAGGGAGGAGCTGGAGCATGAACGATGCGAGGACCTCACAAAGTGCCTCTAAAAATAGTTTTAAATGTTTTGGTTACAGTCAAGAATGAGACACTGGTGGTTTAGAAAGCTGCTGAGTGCAGTTATAATACAGACACATGCATACATACACATGCACAGTCATACTCACTATGCCTGCCATGGTCAGTTTTTCTTTGAGTAGCCATTGTTTGGTTATATGTGATACAGTAAAGGGCTATCATTAGGAGGTTGATGGTTGAGAATGCTACTTATTGTAGTTACAATATAGTTGATCTGAGCTCTACATGTTACAAAGTGAAACAGGCCTCCCTTTTGCACAAGTTTATATAGGATTATCATTTATGCATTTTCCATAGATTCAACATATTACACAAATGTGAACATGGTGCATAAGGGACATTGTGTGGTGGACCTGTGAGCAACAACTTCATTGTCAGCTAAACTGTTCTGAAGGTCCTTTGCTGAGACATGTGGGTTCTGCTGTGTAGATCTGACCGGTTTTCATACAAATCATTGTAATGTTTTCTCCTTCCTTTGACTTGCACTGTTCAATTTAACAGCAATGTTTTTACAAAGTTGAAATTGGTAACTGGAAGTGTAGAATTTTCTATAGCCTGTTGCAGAAAGGTAGAGGTCAGGTCAACATCTGTACAGAAATATTAATTTTTCCAGGGATGCCTGGAACAAGCACATTTTTAATTCTAGAGTAATGACCTGGTTATGGACTTAAAACATTGTTGGGAGGAATAGAAGAGTTGCAAGTCTTGGAATTGATTATCTGAGGTCTAATTTAACCCTTATCCTAAAAGTTGATTCAGTAGCATAAATTACAAATAGAACAGGTCCAAAAGAGCACAACAGACATTATTGAAAGTCAATTAACCAAAATCTTAAAGTTAATGGCATAACCTAAAAATACAAAATTAAATGATATGCCAGTTAAGAGAATTAAACATTTAATCACCCCATCAAATATTCAAAACATTACATTCCAACACTGACAAAACTAAACTGTTTCTTTATCTACTGTGTATTCAGCTTTGCCCAGATTCTGTAGGCTTTGGTTTCATCCTATCATGTTGTATAGCCAGGTGAACATTTCCAAAACACTGTCCAGTTTACTCTTGCTAAACAGCTGACGTTTCTTGTCTCTTTGTCTCGTCAAACTTTGTGTTTTCTGGATCTTGTAATTTTTGTTGTGTGGAAACAAACATTAGCTGATGGTTTAAAGACAGCTAATAGGTATCCTCATCAACAAAAATAATTAACAGAGAAGCTCAAAATTATCACTAAGTCCGCTTTTGTCGATTTCATCCATAAATGTTTCAGCGTCAAAATTATCAAACAATAACATGAATGGGGAGTGAGCTTATTGTTCTTCCTCAAGAGTTGAGGCCTCTCTGAGCATCTGCACAGCACCCAGTATTTCCTCATCATTCAGGGGTAAGAACTTGTACCCAGTCTCAGAAGAGTAAGGTGACCAGATGTCTGAAATGAAAACCGGGGACATTTCCAGTTTGGAGGTCAATATATCATTAAAGTATCTCATGTAATTATCTATGAAATAAACAGGGGGACAATTCCGGTTTCTTGTATTTAGTCTAACAAGGCACATTGTGATACACAGAGAAAACAACTATATTACAGAAACACCACAGACAAGACAGAACTGTCCAATCTGAACAGCCATTCAGTGGTCCTGGTTGTCTGGGCAGAATAACAGCAGAAGAGAACATAAGCAAAATTTAAAAACAGAGACAATAGACTTTTTCTTCTACAACAATCGTTCTCCTCTTTTGTTCACTCATCTTCTTTCTCCCTTTCCTTCTCTTTACCTTTCCACCTCATCTTTTACACCCTCCTCACTTCATTCTTTTTACTCCCTTACTTTTTCCTTCTCGTGGTCTTCTCCTTCCTCTCCAATTTTTAATAATAAATAGTAAACTATTAGATAAAGTACTGGTTAACAGATTCCCATTGCTTGCCTCATTTTTGTATTTTATATCAAAAAAATGAAGTTACTATAAAATAAGTTACTATAGTGAGCAGCCCGTCTGTTGGCCAAAAACAAGCTCAGCGCGATTGAGACGTCAACCAGTAGGCTATGCTGCCCGGGTCTTTTTTGCCACGTAAAAATGGGGACATTTCCAGGGTCAACTCTAGCCGGGGACATGCCACCAAAAACGGGGACTGTCCCCGGAAAACGGGAACGTCTGGTCACCCTACAGAAGAGGCCCATGTTGGCATTTACCCAGGCAACAGCATCCCCCAGGTCAAAAACGCATCTTGGGAACTGAAATGAAAGATCACAACAATCACATAGAAGTAGAGGTGTACAAAGTACAAAGGAAAAGTACTCAACTAGGTTCGGCTGTGTTCACCACTTTAGGGAAGTATCTAATTAACATCTAAGTAACCAGGTAAAGGGAGTTCAAAACTAACAGGGATCAATAAAATAAAAAGGAAGAGTGTAAATTATCAATTAAGGTCACTGGTTAGTTAAGAACTCTGTTTAGGTAATTTAGCTCATCCTTAGCAACTTGGTGAACACAGCCAAATACTATTTTTTACACCACAGCATAGAAGATGGCCATGACAAATTATTATTTTGTTTACATTTCTAAATAATGACAACAGGGACGTCGTTAGGCCTATTGTAGGGGGGCTTTAGCCCTCCGTTTAGAAACAGAATATGTATGTAGATGTTCATTTTCTATAAACTGTAGTTGACAAAAGTATTTTGGCTACATAGTACAGCTGTTTTTGTGCCTTTTGTTGGTGTTGGATGGATGAGGACAGAGTGGACTTTAATTTCATTATTTGGATAGAATATAAGTCATATTAGATCAGTGTCTAACACAAACTAAGAGACAGGTATACTTTTAGCCCTACTTTTAACTTTTACCAAAAATTATCTTATTTTGATAGATTTTACACCCGTTGTTACTCTAAAAATACATGATGAAAAGATGTTTTGGGGAGTATGCCCAGACCCCACAAAATGAGGCTTAGCCCCCCTATCCATGAATTTCTAGTGAAGTCCATGAATGACAACATAGTGTATATGAAGCAACAAAATAAATGGATCTTGCCTGCTTGCATAGAGTAACAGGTGCATCATGCATCTTTAGCTAGTTATAACGTACCCTAATTGACTAGAGCTGGCTTAAGCCTCGTGTGGTGCAAGACAAGGCAACCGTGTTTGACATCTACCTGTTTGACATCCACCTGTCAAACCCTGGGCCGTGTAAATTTTGCACCACCCTCTGCTGGAGCCTCACGCACTGTCAATACGCTGCAACCAGGATTCGATTGAAGCAGAGTTGCAGCTGCACTGCAAGCTGGAATGCTTCAGTACGTCGCTCCACGGTAGGTTTTAGGTAATAATCGCAATCCATGTGCCACATCACGGCAGAAATAAGTACCCTACCTTGTCGCGTAGCTAGGTATCTTTAAACATAGCTATAAGGGTTGTCGTGTTTTCTGCCTCTGGAAAGCTATTCAAATCTCAGATTCAAAGAATTTAGTAGATAAGCGATCTTAGTGAACACGTTAACTATCCTTAAATATATTGCTAGAGGTTGTCATTTGGAAGCACTTACCGAAATCTTCATCACTGACCCTGTAATTCTTCCTTCATAAACGCATGCACTTAATCAAAAACACCACACCAATGGAAACCGTCAATGGGCGTAACTTAATATTAAGGAACCCCCATATTAAGTTATGCCCCCGACTTGTGGTCTGCAGATATACCCTCCTCAACCGTTACCCGGCGGCCCGACCCTGTTTTCTAAAGAATGTAATCGGCCTGGCTGGGTTTGGGCTTGTGGAATTGTGGAAGAAAAGGAAAAAAGCTGTGTGCTTATTTTTTTTTTTATCATTTATTTTTGCGATTGTATGTAATTATTAGGCTACTCATCTGAGGCATCACTAGGATCACAATACATTTGGGGCTTTGCCCACCCCCCCGCCCCGCCCCGCCCGGGACAGAAAGTACAGGGTTTTGAATGTGCATGCGGAAAATGTTGATGTACACGTTTACATTGTCATAATGCACGATTGGAATTATAGATGAATAGATCAGGGACTATTTTTTTTTTTTTGTCAATTTGAGATCCGGGACTATAGCCCCGGACGCCCAGACCTAACGATGCCACTGCTACTCATCACCCAGGCACTGAACAAAACATGGGCAAAAAATAACTATTGTTTTTTAAAAATGTTATATTTAGCTTTTCTAGTATTTCTACCGTATTCTCCAATTGATCTTTTGTTAGGGAGGCGGTATCACTATGAATGTTGGAACAGACAAGTAAAGACCAGGGGCGAAAATCTGATATCAAGTTTGGAGGGGACAATTACATACAATTTTCTCAAGAGCAATTTTTGAGGGGGACACCAAAAGTAGTGCTGTATTACTGTTTTAGTTTGCACAATCACTTTGCTTGCAAATGTAGCTGTGCAAATTCAGCTATTGTGTGTGAACCCTACCAACATAAAACAAATTTACTGGATTAGCCTCACGTTAGCCCTGTGCATTGAGTGCCTTTCAGACGGTAGACACGAACACTGTCACCTTGCCAGCTAAGGAACACTACATACACTGCATTGCAAGCTTCTCTCATTGACTCGAATTCAAACAGCTGCAATAGCTGGTTGATGATTTTGTAGCTTGCTATCAAACATCAGCTAACCGCTAGCTAACATACCGAGTGACCTGTAATTCAATGCAGAGAAAATGAAGGCTGGTGATGGTTAGAAATGTTTTTTATTGTATTGAGAGGTAGAAGTAAAGAAATGTCTAACATATCTTTTGTTTGAACTATTTACTGAAAGTCAACCACCAACGACAGACTGTCAGATTCCCACACATGCACCTTACCTGCACGAGGTGCACACAGCTGAGGGCTGGGGGGCTGTGGATCAAACCACTGTGAGGCAAAGGATGGAGGTGTCGCAATTTTTTTACATTTAAAACCGCTGTTAAGTATCTATATTCAGCACAAGTGGTTTCATTGCATCTTATTAGGGTTTCAGCAGTTCACTGTTTGTTCTGGTTCATTAGGGTTTCAGCAGTTCACTGGTAAAACCTTATTGTGTTTGCTCCGGTTCATTAGGGTTTCAGCAGTTCACTGGTGAAACCCTATTGTGTTTGTTCCGGTTCATTATTAGGGTTTCAGCAGTTCACTGGTGAAACCCTATTGTGTTTGTTCCGGTTCATTATTATTATTATTATTAATCTATTTAGGGCAGTAGTACTGTTAGAGTATACTGAACATTTATTGAGCACCCTTCTAAGATGTGTTATTTTCCTGATGATCACTCCACTTGTATCAATAAAACATGTGCTAGCCAGCAGACAATGGTTTGTGTTAATAATGCCTTTATTTACGTGATTATTCACTATTTCACTAAAGATGTTGAAAAATAATGAATTCCGATTCTTGCATATTTAGTAATGGACAAATACGATCAGTGAAAAACACCTTTATGAAGGTTATGTTGAGCTTGTTTGGCTAATTATTGTTTACGTGCGCAGACATTTTTGTTTTCATTCCACTGAATTCTGGGACCAAATGTCTCTGTGATCAAAGATGGTTGAACAAGACGATTCACCAATCTGACCGGAAGTTCAAGTCTTGATTACCTTCCTGTCTCTGAGTCACCTGTATCTGACTTTGTTTGATAAACAATCTTTAGCAGACAAGTTGCAAATCATGAAATACCACATGCGCGACAGACCAGACATCATGTAATGTTAAGTTGATCAGTCTTTTTTCTTTACCGGAAGACAAGTAAGGTAGATAAAACTCTCTAGTCTGTCATTTGCAACATCAATAAAAACGAAATATTATGCAATTGTACAAAATGGTAAGGTAGACGATAATTGGGAATGGGGTTGTGTTTATTAACTACGTCGGAGATTTCAGAAATGGTAATTAATGACACGCTAGTTAACATTTTATGTCGCTAATAATTACAAAACATTGACGACTTGATAATGTTATTATTTGGTATACAAGAAGATATTTTTCGAAACTGCTGATGACCAGAGGCCTTTTTTGCTGGCCTAGTGATATCAGAATTAGAAAATTATATTTTTATAATTTAATCTATATTTTCATTAACGCTAGATGTATTTTACAAAGTTCGTTCTCATCAGTTTACTGACATAGTTTCATTGCTTTTTTCTCCCTCGGTTGTGCTGTTTCCAGTGCAGCTTAGATAAATCAGAGCTTTCATCCAATCAGATTTTCCACGTGCTGTCTCCGGGTGAAAATCTATCCGGAGGCCTATAGAATTTCGAGTGAATCCCATCTTCTGTTGAAGCAAATGGGGAGGATGTTGTTGATTGGTTGAAGAATATGACAATCAGATTTCGAGTTCGTCATAATAAGCCTATTCTTTGACACGTAGCAGCCTTCTAGATTGCCTAGTTGCCTACATGTGCATTTTCAGGTGGTGTGACCAGCTACCTAACTGAGGTAAACTAGTTCGGATGTCATGTAGGAACATCTAAGATGTATTTTAACTTTAGTGAGGTTTAGATTGTTAGATTTATTGCTTTCCTTTATATTTTTTGTTTAGGTTTGTACTGAGCCCTGTTGTCTTTTTAAAGCACAATGGAGAAGAAATGCATTTGGTGACGGATTTACTGGCAAAGCCTTTTTCGAGAAAACATGGAAATTGTGAGGAAGGGTCGACCAAACCCCCAACTAGCAACCGTTCAGGGTAAGGATGTAGTAGATGCAGTGCTTTCTGTTAGATTTTTTGTTTAGATTTGTACTGAGCCCTGTTGTTTTTTTAATGCACTATGGAGAAGAAGAAATTGATTTGTTGGCGGATTTACTGGCCAAGCCTTTTTCGAGAAAACATGGAAATTGCAAGGAACCAACTGTCTCAGTCAGAGAAATGATTTGTGTGGCACTTTCAATCGATCAACTACGAAAAGTACATCTGGTTTACAGCGTCGAAGGAACATTGTTATTGTGAGTACTTTCTTATTTCTTTGGTACCTGTAATGTCGTTGATTTGGGCTTTGCGATGTCTATTTGTTTTGCTGCGTCCTGTCATACTGCATAATTGTACTGTACATCCTTGATGGTTTTGTAATTAGTGTTGTAAGCCTCTTGTTAAATTCCACTGCTTTATTCCACTGTCACTTACGAATATGGGATGGTTACGCCTAATAGACCATAGGATTAGGCAGCCATACATGCTAGGAATATTAGCTTTGCGTCCATCATGCTGAAGTTACTAATCGTTATTGGTAAGTAGGATGAGGTGCCCCACTTTGGAAATCAAATGTCCGTCCAACACGTTTGTTTTGGTTACTGACCTGTATCTACTTGACTGGTAAGCAGGTTAGGACTGTAACCAGCTAATAGTTTGTTTTAACCAGTAAGGTGGTAGATAAATGTAGCTGCCCTGTATAAAAGTTGTGCAGTGGCTAATGACTTTCAATAGGGGATTATTACTTTGTCATTTAAATGACGCTATATGGGCTTAGAAAATACACTGACATGCGGATAGGGGTATACCGATATCGATTCTAGTTAAAAAATGTTTAGGTTCGATTTCGAACTGCGAAATTGAAGAGGAGTTTGAGAATTCTGTGATTAAGTATCCGCACTTCATTGGTTGTGGCCAGCTGTTACTACCTCCACAATATCCATGCAACCGATTGTGTACAGTTCATGTAAAGGATTTGGCATTAAACAAATTGCACTCATTAAACCGTTAAAAACAACTATACCGCTCTATACTTGCAGGCCTATTATTTGTTTAACTTCGGTAGCAACAGTAACACTCTACATTAGAGATTAGTGAGCAACAATAGGACTTCCGATTTTCATATGTTGCCTTCAAAATGAAGGTCTGTGGTGTGTCTGTGTAGGCTACATTTTCAAAGGAAAATCTATGTGGGGGAAATTATAAATGAAACAAAATTACAATTTCAAAAAAACATTACATAGGTTAAAGAATATTATAAGGTGGAGCACAGAAGAAATGGTTAGAGCTTATATAAGCTAATGTAGAGAACATGATCTAATATAAAAAAATCCTATTTTGTTATTGTTTTTAATTTGCTTGTGCTCATTTGCTTTGAGCTTGATTTTGTAATACATCCAACCACACTAGACATGTTCACACGGCACCTTAGCCTAGGGCTAAGAGCATCCTAAGCCCTGGGCTAAGTGCTTCCTAAGCCCAGGGATAAGCAAGTGTTCACACTTGCATATTTTGAAGTGGGAGAGCACCATCCTTAGCCTGGAGCTAGCTGGCCTTGCTCTGGAGCAGGGTTAGCCCCGACTTTTCAGGGCTAGCCCCAGATAAATGGTGACAAAATAACCAGTGTGAAATGGGGTCAAGAACAAAACCAACGTTTATTGTCCAATCACAAAACCTGCCCTTTCACTTAATTTACATACGTTTGTGATGCGCACTGTTGCCAACAGCCTCGTCTGTTTTGATCCTTTCACTCTGCAAAGTTTTGTCGTTTCATTATGCCTGCTAAATCTTAGTGAAGTAGTTATTGCAGCTTGATTTGGATGTAAATCCAGCAAATATGTTGAAAGAATGAAGGTTGACTAACGTTTTTCTCTTTCTTTGCATAGTTATGACAAAGTTGTTCAAGCAAATACCGACAGGGCGGGCATCTTGATCAGTCGATGTCATGAAGTCGTTAATTGAATCGTGGTAGCATAACATTGATCATGTGTCAGTGATGTAGGCTACTGTAACGTTATTTGCATGCCAGAGAGAATTAAACATTTGCAGCATATCATAGAATGTAAAATGGTATTGTGTTGTATTTGTCCGTTAGCCCAGGGCTTAGGAACACAAGTGTGAATCCTTAGCCTAGGGTTTAGCCTTAGCCCAGGGTTAATAAACTCTTGTGTGATCACAGGCTAAGCTAACCCGGGACCAGTCTTAGCCTGGAACAATGCAGTGTGTAAAGGCCTTATTTTCCATCACCCACTGTAATGTACATTGGATACTTTTTGTGGAAAAACTCTTCAGTACCGGTGTGAATGTATTGTCCGAAATACTCAGGAGAGTTTTTAAAATTACAAATATAATGTGAAGTCATGAGGCACTGTGCTACATCCAGCAAAACAATATATTGTTGTCCCTCTTTAACCCCCAATGCCACACACTATACCTTACATGGAATTCATATTGCCTCATTAGTTAGCAACTAGTGTCTTTTTTTCAGGAGTCTGGCTAGTTACTCCATCTAAAATTATTCTGATGATGTGAACATTATAACAGACAGTTTAGCTATTAATAATTTGCCTTTTAGATATGGTGTTATGTTTTCCAGCCTCAGTAGCTAACCTATGCTCAGACGCTAATTAATCCACTGTTTTTATTTGCACAATGACTTGCTACAATAGGCAAATATTTTGTGGAATGCAACGTTGCCATGATTTTCATGAAAAAAAACTACCTAGCAGAGTAAATAAATGGCTAACGTTGATAAATGCTATTGACGTTAGCTAGCTAGTAACGTTAGCTAATGGAAATATATTTAACTAACCTCAGTTTAATCTAACTTTAGTCCTTCAAAAATCATTCTGGTGAAATGAACAATATAACATATGGTTTAGCTAATAATAATTTGACCATTTAGAGATGGTGTCATGCTTTCAAGCCTTAGTACCTAATTTATTCTCATGTAGCTAAGCTAATTCTCTGTTTTCATTTGTACAATGACTTGCTAATATAAGCAAATATTTAGTGGAATGCAACGTTGCCGTGATCATTCCATCAAAAATAAATGCTAGAAGAGTCTCAGCCTAATCTTG
>JACXGI010006832.1:17345-40129 GCA_016801175.1 Esox masquinongy
GGACCACATCATCCGCAAAAAGCAGCGATGAGATCCCCAGCCCACCGAACTGCAACCCCTCCCCACCCCGACTACGCCTCGATATCCTGTCCATGAAAGTTACAAACAGGATTGGTGACAAAGCGCAGCCCTGGCGGAGGCCAGACCCCACCTGGAACAAGTCTGACTTACTACCGAGAACCCGAACACAGCTCTCACAAATCTTGCATTAGTTCACCTTAAATCATTCTGGTGACATGAACATTATAACCAATGATTTAGCTATTAAAAATGTGCCTTTGGTAGAGAGGGAGTTGTGGTTAAGCCTCAGTAGATAATCCATTCTCAGTAGTTAAGTAGTTTCTCTGTTTTCATTGATTTCTACAGCTCCACTTCTAACTTAACTTATCAATTGTACCTTTAAATTGTAGACATGGCAGTTAAATTAATATGAAATCTGAGATGTAATTCAACAATAACACATGGTTACGTAGGGCTATATGCCCATGCCCTACCAAAGTCAACATATTTTTAAAGTAAGAATGGGGAGGGTATTTTCATTGTATTTGTTTCATTGTTGCCACCTGTAATAGTCTTTTGATCATCGAAATTAAACAATTCTAAAAGAAATAGTTTGCTCAATCATTGATGTTAATATACATACTTAAGTAAACATTCCTTTGAAAATTATAATGATTATCTCTTCTGACCCTATCATTATCGTACAATAAGCAAAAGGTGAATTCATTAATATGCTCTGTGCTGGGGAAGACTGATAAACATCTATAGTTATATTTACCATGCAATTAGGCTACATTTATTACATTTTGAATATTTCCAGCAACTACCTAGTTACATTGTTTGGTGCTAAATGTGTTATACTGCCCTCATAGTGTCAGACATTTGAAGTACCCATATTTATCTGTTGCAGAATATTGTATTATAATACCATATGAGGTAAATGTCCTGAAAACTATTGCAATGTAACATGCAAGTAAATTCAGTTTGGCCAAACATTGGCGGCATAATAGCCATAACACAATATCTGTTGTTCTTTGTCACTCAGTGAGATTACTTTTGGTGCACATGATCAGGGTTGTGTCTTTACTTTGTGTGTGATGTTTCAAGTTGGCCACATGGGGGCACTACAAGAAAGGAAAAACATAGATGTGTTATTGCTTGCAACTATGGATAAGTTGAAAACAATGTGCAATCTGGCTAGTAGTTGCTTCAATGCTGAAACCCGCTAAATGCTGCTTGCAGCTTTAATTACTATTATTGGAATTGCATAGTTATGTTTACATTTATATATTGGGGGGACAAATCATAGTTTTCCCCAGGACGTGGGAGGTCATGTCCCCCCCGGGATTTACGCCTTTGGTTAAGATGAAGGTGATAGTTCAGACGAAGTTGATAGAACAAACAAGACAAAGTGTTATGCTACATTTCCACTGGTACTTTATCACAATACCACGGCCACACCGGTGATTTTATTCATTCATTCTAGATTGTGTTGAGGAGATGTAGTATTTTTTGACACAAATATATCATTGTTACCATTAGCAATTAGTACATTAAGTAGGTGAGGTGCAGCGAAATTCCACTTTGATGTGGAAAGCAGTGTTTGGTTTTTGATTGACATAACAGGGCCCATGATGCCTCATCTGTCCATGGAACATTGTTCCAAAACTCTTGAGGATCATCCAGGTGCTTTTTGGCAAATTTGAGATCATCAGTTTTGCATCAGTTTTCTTCTAAATGGGCAGTGGTTTCTGCCTTGCTGCTCTGCCATGATTCCCAATTTTGCACAGTGTCTGTCTGATTGTCGAGGCATGTACACTGGCCTTAGCTGAAGCAAGAGGCCAGCAGATCCCTGAATATTGTTCTAAGGTTAGTGAATCATCCTAGGACGGACACTCCTAGGAAGATTCACTACTGTCTCAACCTTTCTCCATTTGGAATATGTTTCTTACTGTGGTTCAGTGGAGCGCCAGTGTCTTAAAAATGTCTTTGTAAGCATTTCAAAATTGATTTGCATCAATATTGACTTTCCAGAAGTGTTCAGGAATTTATTCGGATTGTGGCTCGATGTGGCTTTTGAACCTGTGCGCTGACTTCAATGTGATTGCAAGGGCAACAGATAGTTAACTGATATTGGGCAGGGCTGACCCAAATCAGGCCTGATTTTTACCAAGATATTCAAACAATAATCCCTTTCATTCACTTCTTTACACCTGAATTATTGATTACCTACAAGACCAAACAAAATAAGCAAGCACCTAACTTTGGTGTATTTCTTTATCCAGCTTATACCATGCCAATGTGTCACATGAACGCTGTCGTTTTGCACATCAACCGAAGTTCAGCAAATCAGAGAGCGTTTTTATTGTTTTGGTTGTGTAATAAATACCTTTGGGCTGTGTACCTGCCTTTCGTATCCATGTCAGTTGTTGTGCCTCCTACAATATATTGATATGCAACCATTGGATCCCATTCACACTTACAAGTTACAGGGTTTCTTTATGACAAAAGGCCATGGCAGAGAGAAGGATCTTCGGTCAAAAGGTGTCATCTGTTCTCAATAAGTTCCTCTGACATGATCACATAATGCTCCTTGTCCATACGAACAAACGTTTATCTTGGCAGTGTACAGTTGGCACACTGATAGGATGATGTCACAGTGATGCATTCGCTTCCTTTCCAGCTCACGTAGAGAGAGTTATTCACCTTAGAACCATGCAATGATGTGAGAGAAATGCTAATAATTAGACAATCCTGCCAGGCCACTGATTTGGGGCTGAGAATAAGCCTGAGGAAAGAAATCTGCCTGAGAAAAAGAAAAATTAAATGAAAGAGATGGATTAACCATTCACTATTGTCCACAATGACACAATGTCTGTGGGAAGGATGGTCCCAGCAGAATTAGATCAAGAAAGAGGGAGGAAATGAAAGACATGGATCAGCCATTGGCTATTCTCCACAATAAGACATGATGGTCGTGAAGTTATTGTGTGTAGTTCATTGTCCGTAGTGGGTGGGATCATTGAATTTATACTTAATGGGAATACCGTCATGACTTTTTCATTAAACATGCGGAATAACTGCCTTGTTTTTTTTCCTTGCTAATGATAAATGAGACAGCCCACACAAAATCCTTCTGTTGTGTAATACACTGAACAGAGTTGACTTTACATTCCTCAAACAATAGATTGCATTTTAAAGTTTCGTTCAGTACTGCTTAATCTATAAGTCAATATTTGTACAGCACATTGCTATATTGAGAAGGAACTTTTTTTTCCTCCACGGCGGGCGGTGGAGTCGGATTTAAGTTCCATCCCACGTGTGCCCAGGGGGAATGTTCTAGCAGTCCTACGTCAGCTACAGGGCGCTTAAAGGGGAGGGCGTTGTCAGCTCACATAACTGTAGTGAGGCCAGAGGTGTGCATGTCACATCAAAGCCTGGATGTTCCTTTTTTCTTTAATCACCCAGTTACCATGGTGATCAGAGTAACATTTTCCTTGTGGCGTCAATGTCAACATGCTTTGTGCTGAGCAAATGGAAAAACTGCAAAGAGAGGAGGAAAGTAGACGCAGCAGATATCCTAGTAATTAGAATGTAGACCCAGTAGCTGAAAGGTTGCTGAAAGTTCATTAGTTCAAATTCCCAATATGACAAGGTTCCTTGAGCAAGGCTCTGCCAAAAAGAGAGCGGCCTGCTTGCTATGTTTTCTACCTTTCTACTTGGTTGCACCATGAATGCTTCCTCCGCTACTTCTCTACCCAAGACACTACTTGAAAACTTGAAACTGCCTACATCACCTGAATCTGTGGAAGCCCACTGAGCAAAAGATGTTGAAAAGACATCTTCCTGGTTCAGAAGACACTAAATAGAACAGATATCTTTCAAGTTATTTTGCTCAATGACAGCCTTGCCAAGAACTGACAGATCCCTACTTTTATTATTGTTAAGTTGTTTTTAAAGCCACTTTGAGATTCTATTTGTGTAAATGTGTCGTCGTGTGTAACAGGAGCATGAACAGCCACACAGGAGCAGTCACAAATGCGTAAGTGCAGTCATATATTCTATTATTGGTTTCATTTATCATTATTACATTTTTTTAAAAATATTTTGTAAAAATTGACAGAGACAGTGGGAAATCAAGTAGAGACCTGTTTGCTGAAAGAGTAGTAGGTTGGGTTTTAAACCCTTGCTACATTAGCACATGTGCACCAGAAACAGGGACCTACAATGTTAGTCTGTGTCCATCTGAGATCCACTCCAGTGGGGGTGCACAGGTCATTGAGGTTTATCCAGTCTGACCACGTTACAAAGCCCCTGACGTGAGTGCTCCCTTCTTTGGCTCAGGAAGATTACATAACTTGGTGAAAAAAGCACGTTTTGTTCTTCATTTGCCTCAGATCCCTTTGTATGATATTCACATTAGAAAACATGTTGAATGATTGCCTGGGCAACCTTTCTCCGGACTGCAGGCAGAGAAAAACTCATGGGGAAGTTTGTGAACTTCTTCTGTCCATTCACTAGCAACACTAAACTTACCTCTTCTCTCTATACACCAAATAACTTAGTTGTCATATGGTCACATCTATCATTGCAATGCAGATAACACTTGAGTTTATGCTCTACAACATTTATGTAGTACAACTTGACCTAACACAGGAAATAGCCCAGGTACCTATCCAGGCAGTTGTCATTTTAAACCTGGTCAACTGCCATTTACTCTTGGTAGGGCTCCCTGCTTGTGCAATCCAGAATGCCGCAGGTGTTCAAGCTTTACCATGTCACCTTACACCTCTTTCAGTTAGAGGTTGCATCCACTGCAAAACCATAGTGCTTGCCTACAGAGCCATAAGGTGAACTGCCACTGTGCACCTTCAAGCAGTACTTAAATCCTTCACCTGTACCTGAGCTCTTTGTTCGGCCACCTCTGTTCTTTTGGTCAACCCCCCATTTGGAGGGCAGGTACTACTCCCCCCAGTGAAAACTCTTCTCCTTCCAGGCAATGCAATGGTGGAATCAGCCTCCACTTAAAGCTACAACTGAGACCCTGCCCGATTTTAGAAAACTTTTAAAACCCTAACCTGAACACCTATGCCACGATAACACCTACAGCGTCAATGTGCACCAGAATTTCATTCATTACTAGTGGAACGCTGCGCTTGCCTCGGGGCACTGCGTTGCAAAGGCAGTTGCGGAGCGTTCTCTGTGTTGCATGCTTTAGATTTATTGAACGTATACATCATGTTGTATGCGGAATCAGCTTGGTGGAAGTGGTGGCAGTTCCCAATAGGTTAGCAAAATATGAATATGGGTTAGAATAATGCACTCAAACAAGACACAACACACACACTGCAGTGTGCCCACATTGGTCTCCCCTCTCCATCTCGGTCTCAAGGCAAGTGTCGTGTCACTCTACGGTAACCTTAAACTGTCATGACACCCTTAACGTGTCAACAACCTCTACACGGACAACAGTACCGTGGTAAAATGATGCGCCATTGAGCTTGTTATAGCCAAGCTGTGCTCAGTTTACCAGCTGGCCTAAAATAGTGTGTGTGTGTGTCTTGCTTCTGTTTGTGTGTATGCCCATATGTGAACATGTTTATAAGCCTCCGTGTGTGTGTGTCAGTGTGTGTGTCAGTGTGTGTGTCAGTGTGTGTGTCAGTGTGTGTGTCAGTGTGGAATTACATTGGCCCATTCCGTGTGTACCAACAATACCAGCAAAGTACTGTTGTAGCTTCTCCAAGAAGCAGTTGTTTTATTACTGAACCTAATTTCTAGTGCAGTTTCAACAACCAGGTCGGTTACATTCCTCTGTTTGTAAAAACCAATAACTTAAAGGTGGTAGATATCTGGCTTTATTGTAGGATTTCCGCAAGTTTCTCGCTCTTTTGATTTGTTTTACAATGAGGTGCCTGGCTTTCAGTAGTCTCCCCTAGCCAGGGACTGTGGATTCTGAACTCTACTGTCGTGTTCTGCTAAACAGAGCTACTAATGATCCTACTGTGACAATGACGGACTGACGATGAATTCCACTGCAGGCCTAAGGTCTATAGTCAGTGTCTTCAGGGTTATCCCACTGCAGCTGCATACCACGTGAATGTTTTGCATTCTGTTTGGGCCTGTCGGATATGTAAATGTGTGGGGAAAGCCACAAGTGGCTCCCAGAGTCATACACATCTCGGACACTGAATACGCCGATTCGCATTAAATTAGAAGTATCCCCAAACATCTCCACAGCCCACCCCAGTCACTTCACATTTTTGTTTAATAACTTTTCTCGATTAATCAGATACATTTATTGAAACTGGGGTCCAACCTATTTCCATTATAACCTAATGAGCACAGCAGTATTCTTTTTTTGCAAGATAGTTTGTCATTTGTCATTGCTTTCACACACAATGTAAATGCTAAGCACATTTTCTCATACAGTAAACACAACTCTCTTGTGTCGACTATTGATTTAGATGAAACGTGTGCCACAATTATTTACTATGATGGCAATTATGACTTTTCCGTGAGTGAGTCTGGGCACTTCTTCCTCGCTTTGTTCAGTGCCTCTAGCCTCTTCCGCCTAGAGATGGTGTCGGTTTCAGGTCCTAGCCACAACTTTGGAGAAATGAGTGGGGTCATCCCTCCTTGGCCTGCCGACCACCCCACTTTCCTCCCTCAGTAGTAGCCTGGCAACTTTTGCCGACCGGTTCCCAGCATGCGTGGACACTGGGGGGGGGGTTGTGTGCGGGTTTTGTGTCTAACACTAACCTTCTAAAATACAACAAAGACAGCAAAAACAACAGCACATTAAAGCCCATTAAAGCATCTTTAAGGAAAACAGATCCCAGGTGGCCCAGTCATCTAAGGGTCTTTTTAAAGGTGACGATCTTTGCAGCTAGCTTGCGAGTTGTTGGGAAGCCCCATGGGCAACGCAAAATTGGCCAGGGATTTCCTGATCTCATTGCGCTTTGGCGACTCCCCCAGGTGGTAGTGGCAACTGCAAAGGGTGAGGGGTGAGAGGTGAGAGGTGAGTGTGTTAACAACTAGCGGTAAAGAGCAGAATAGTGCCGTGGAGAAAAGGCTTTCATTAATCTTCAACTACCTCAAATCAACTCTCGCAAAGCATTAGAAACAATTGGAACACATTAGCATATTTTCCAATCATTCCATTTCTCAATCAAGGTGGAGGCATATTATGAATGATAAATATCGGTACGGATGACATCTGGAGCCTGAGGAGTTTTCTGCAGCACTTACTTGCCTCATACAGATCAGATCAGCGACAAGTACACAGAGGTACAAGTTGTACCTGCCTCAGGTTCCTATGGGTCTTTATCCAAACCACCCTGTTACTTAGTAGTGCCAACTGTGCTTGTAAAAAGACATGTACAGGCAGTTGGCACGGACACAAGCATGCCAACCTTCTCAAACTACTGAAGAAACCCAGAGCCGGGACTAGTTTGGGCATGACTGAGTCAATAGGTGGAGGAAGAACATCACATCAGCATGCCAGTTATTAAATGGTTGACAATTAGGGCCGCTGAGGAGAAACAAACTCCACTGCCATGGGCACAATGACCTAATGATGATCTATTGTTTTTAATGAGCTAGATCAGTGATGGTAGATGTGTGACAGTTAATCATCATTTAGTTTATTTCTTAATGATCAGTGTTTGGATCTTTGACAAACAGTACACTTCATTCATTAGATTTTTTAACCAATACTTTTGGAAGATCATTCTCATTTACTACAACGACCCAAGGAATAGTTACAGTGAAGACTAGAGGCAATAAATATACCAATTGTAAACAGGATGATTAGGTGGCCATGATGGTATGAGGGCCAAATTTCGAAATGGATCCAAGACACCGGGGTTAACACCCCTGCTTATCTAGAAGTGCCATGGTATGCTGCATTCTGCTGATGGTCTTCCTCTACATAGAAGCAATATCCTGGCCAGCCACTGGATGGGAGACCCGACGTTGTGTCCTGACTCCATCATAACCCAGGTGTCCAGTCACCATACCCTCATTGTCAGATAAACATCCCAGCTTCAAAAATAAATATATATACTGTTTTAAGTACTATAGGTTTTAAATGTAGGCAATAATGTTTCGTTCTGGATAAGCGTGTCAGCTAAGTGAATAAAAGTAAAAAGTGTTTCGTTTGCCATATGACAGATGTCACCTTACAAAGGGCAATGTCCCCAATGGAGCAGTGCTTGTTACTAGCCCTCCAACATCCATTCCTATCCAGGACTGACCCTGCTCAACTTTACAGGAATGCCAGCAGTAGGATGCAGGGTGGAATGCTGTTCTGCTGAAATGCATTTCAGGACATGTTGTATCATGAAAATAAAAGTGATGCAAGGAAACTCTTTTACAAACCAATGCTGGAGACAGTAATATAAAAGTCTAAATACAAAAGATAGAAAACAATGCATTGATTTATTTACAATGCACTTTTTACTTTAACTTTTGCCTCTAGATCTAGACAGAAAGAGAGGAAGAAATAGCTTGAAAGAAAGAGAGAAACAAAGAAAGAGAGAGTGAAAAAAGAGTGAAAGCCAAACAGTATGGTTAAAATGGGATCAAGACTGTATTGTTGCTGCTGTGTAAATTCAAAACAAACCTCATGCCTGAGGGTTCCCACACTCATGGGGCTAAAGAGAGTTTCTTTGTCTCCTGCTCCTCTTCCTTTCTTTCGTCTCCAGCTTGTTCCTGTACAATTCACTCCAAAGCTGAGTTAGGGTTAGTAATCCCTGTCTTTTCAAGTTCAGGCCAGAACAGGATTGCACCACCATCTCCACAAGGAAACAAACATACACACAGGGAAACATTTACACACTGGGGGCAGGTAGCGTTGCCATTAAAAGCACTGGGCCAGTAGCCAAAAAGTTTCTGGATCAAGTCCCAAAACCAACAAATCCTAATTGCTCCTGGGTCACCGTCAACAATGTCTGATCCACTGACAGTGACCCCACTCTCAAGGTACACGTGTGTAATAAACCTGGTACATATGTGACATTTGACAAAAGTATAAGCGACAGCATTTTTATCTTTTATATGCACACACCTAGGATGCATGTAAAAGGATCCCAGTGTGTAAGAATGATCGAGAACACTTGTTTTGATATCTTGGCAGCACCTGTGTGGAAGCACACAGCGGGTGTGATGGAGAGAAGACACAAGAAACGGACAAGGGTTTAGGGGAGGATGGAAGGGAACAATAAAAAGTAAATGACAAACCCTGTTTAAGGGGAGCATCCATCACCTGGCCATCTTCCACCACCTCAGTTTTGCAGCATTGCCTGGGGCATCTTTAGCCATGTTGGCCTCTGCACCAAGCTGCTCCTCTGGAGCTCTTAATTACCTCCCCTGACAAGGTTCCAATGTGAGACAGGTTTGTAGGAATGGGGCTGGCCCTGCTGGCCGGCGCCAGAAGGATCCGGAACGTGCCGGCCTTCTGAGTGGGCGTTGGTGTGATACTAATTCAGTAGATGTGGCCATGTTCGGGGTTGGGGTAAGAAGGGACATGTGGATAATAAATCCAAACTGAGCCCTTTTGAACGTTTCTAATTAAACGAAAGGCTTTTGTGAGGTGACAGACTTAGCTGAGGGAGAGACTTGCATTGTGTTATCTTTTGGAAAATTCATCAGTTGAACTACCATCCTGACTCCAAGATAATTGCTGGCAAAGGTAACAGAGCCTTGTGTCCGTATCAAATATCAAGCGTGTGTGGTTGTGTGTGTCTGTTTCAAAGCCACAGGGACCAGTATTAAAAAACATATTGACTACACCTGGTGCTATTGAGTTTGTGTGTATGTGGGTCTGTGTATGCTTTAGTACATGTGTGTGCACACGTTTGTGCCCTCTTAACAAAAAAAAAAAAGGTTGCAAGTAACACTGTCGGTTCCATTTAGATGTCCCACGTGTAACTCAGGTACTATGACAACTTAGTATACTTCAGCACAAAATTAGTGGTGACTGATTATAAATATGTTACTCTTTGTTGATTTGTTGCATGTACATTCCCTGATTAGATATGATGGATGTACTGTAGGTTTTATTTTCAGTTATATTTTTCTTAAAGCAAATATGTATTGATTTTCAACTGTCTAATCTTTGGATATGAATCCTAATATTTAGCTTTTGATAAGAAAAAACAACTTAATTATCGTGATTTTCTGGATAGCATACCCACCTGCAGACTAGGTTCAACAGACTAGGGTGCACAATACACCACTCTGGTTGGCTTCAACATTGACGTTGATGGGTCCATGTACCGTAGAGAGTTTGAGTGTCTAGAGGCCTGGTGCAGACCAAAACTCCCACAATCTCAGGAGGGAGGACAACAGCAATTAAAAAAAAACCTGTCTGTCAATCCTGATCCACGCATCAATTATAGAGTCCATCCTCACCTCTTCAATCGTCATCTGGTTTGTTTCCACGTGCCCACTGCAGAGATAAACTGCAAGGCAATGCGCGGTCCAAGAAAGGGTCACCTGCAGCCATTAGCTCACCAACGAGGTCGTACGTGACTCCAGGGCTAGATCAGCACCGACTCCTCCCACCCAGATCACACAGCTGTGTTAAAAAAATTCTCCTCAAGTAGGAGGGCGGGCAGCAGAGGTCAACCATTACCAAAAAACCCTGCTACCTGAAAAGTATCTTTCTCCATGCATTGGCCCTGAGCAACCAACCATCTGCCCTAAGGATGAGACCTAGAAAGGCTGGGGAGTAGCATACTTTTATTTTCTCATTTTACTGTGTTTTGTTTTATTCGGTCCTGTTTATTATTTGTCTTGTTTATACTTAAAAAAAAAGAATTCAATACACATTCACGTGTTCCTTGTAAAAAAAAGAAGTAATGTGATACCCATTTCTTCACTTCATAAAAAATAGATGAAAGTAAAAATCCCTGTAGATATACTTCACTGATCGTGTGAATGTGTATGTGAAACATTTATTTTATATGCTCATCACTCATGTCCATTATCTTAAAAGCCCACCTCCCCTTGTACCTACTTTCATGTCAACTTTGTGTAGATTTTGTGAATTTAGTTGACTTCCGCTAGCAGTGCATTACACCAGATAAAATTCTGAGTATGTGTAAATTTACAAGACGATTAAAGGTGTTAACTTTTTATTGTTAAACTTACCTTACAGTTAGCCTGCAGTGAAGTTATACACAAGAAAGTGCACTCTGTCTACAGTAGTGATAACAGATTGTTATCTTAGCCAGAATGACTCAGCAGTGCGTGGGTGAAATTAGCGTGTTGCGTTGTACCATTTTCTGTTCCTTGTGACCACATTCAGTTTGTGACGCCATAACCTGGCCTATCATGCCTGATGGAATTCCAGCACTTCCTGAAACCAAATATGGTCAAGCCCTAATCAATTCATTTCAAGACACTTCCTGCTTGCACTGTTGGCAATACAGATAGAGGTTTTTACAGTTTTTTACAAGAATGTTACAACTTTTACAGTTTATCCAAGATATTCATGTAACATTTTTTGTAGACTGAGAAATAAAAAATAGGAACTTACGGAGACAATTGGTATTGTGACATCTGAGAGATTGCACCAGATATGAGACATGGGATTCTTCAGTTTGATAGTTAGTTAAATATTCATTAGGTTTGAGGTATTAAAAATGCATATTTATTTTTTCATAAATAAATATTGTTCTCTTGGACACCAAAGGCCACCGATTGTAAATGCCTATGAATGTCTCAACCAGTGGAATAAAAACATAGACAAACAACATTATGAACCTATCAGAAATACTGTATCTTTATGGCAACTCATAAGTTTACCCAATGTTGTGCAATCTGTCTGTTGCTTGAAGAGGTCCGCCCATAGTCTTGGTAGCACAATGCACACACCACAGTATGATAGGTAGGGTAATAAAGTTTCCTGTCACCATCAGGCCAATAAAACCTCCAGAATAATCAGTCCTGTCTGTGTGTGTCATGATTGGAGTCAATTACATTTTAAATCCAGTGAATTCAGGAAGTACACTCTTATTGCAATTTAAATGGACTTCTTTCATTTTCAAAGTCGACAAATGAAGAAAACACAGTTTTGTGTTATTTTGTTGTGGGGGGACGTGGGTGGAAGTTTATCATCCAAAAATACTATCTCCACCAAACACTTTTCACACAGAGTGGGTAACGTTTCTTATCTATTTTATTTGTTTAAATTTTCCCTTTTCTCTCAAATTTTGTGATGTCTAATTTGTGATTAAAATCATGCTTCATAGGTGCAACTCTCTGCAAACTCAGGGGAGTAAAATTCAAGACATCACATTGAACATTTGAACAGGAAGTACAAGGGATATAAAAAGTCTACACACCCCTGTTAAAATGCCGGGTTGTTGTGATGTAAAAGAATGAGACAAAGATAAATCATGTCAGAACCTTTTCCACTTTTAATGTGACCTATAATGTGAACAATTCAATTGAAAAACAAGCTGAAATCTTCGAGGGGGAAAAATGAAAATGAAAATCCTTACAATAACCTGGTTGCATAAGTGTGCACACCCTCTTATAACCGGGGATGTGGCTGTGTTCAGAATTAACCAATCAAATTCAAACGCATGTTAAATAGAAGTCATTACACACCTGCCATCATTTAAAGTGACTCTGATTAATCACAAATAAAGTTCAGCTGTTCTAGTAGGATTTTCCTGACATTTTCTTAGTTGCATCTCAGAGCAAAAGCCATGGTCCACAGAGAGCTTCCAAAGCATCAGAGGGATCTCATTGTTGAAAGATATCAGTCAAGAGAAGAGTACAACAGAATTTCCAAAGCATTAGATATACCATGGAACACAGTGAAGACAGTCATCAAGTGGAGAAAATATGGCACAACAGAGACATTACCAAGAACTGGACATCCCTCCAAAATTGATGAAAAGACGAGAAGAAAACTGGTCAGGGAGGCTTCCAAGAGGCCTACAGCAACATTAAAGGAACTGCTGGAATTTCTGGCAAGTACTGGCTGTGTGCTACATGTGACAACAATCTCTCGTGTTCTTCATATGAATGGGCTATGGGGTAGGGTGGCAAGACGGAAGCCTTTTCTTACAAAGAAAAACATCCAAGCCCGGCTGAAGTTTGCAAAACCAAACATCAAGTCTCCCTAAAGCATGTGGGAAAATGTGTTATGGTCTGAAGAAACCAAGGTTGAACTTTTTGGCCATAATTCCAAAAGGTATGTTTGGCACAAAAACAACACTGCACATCACCCAAAGAACAACATACCCACAGTGAAGCATGGTGGTGGCAGCATCATGCTTTGGGGCTGATTTTCTTCAGCTGGAACCGGGGCCTTAGTCAGGGTGGAGGGAATTATGAACAGTTCCAAATACCAGGCAATTTTGGCACAAAACCTTCAGGTGTCCATTAGAAAGATGAAGAGGAAGTTCACCTTTCAGCACGACAATGAACCAAAGCACCCATCCAAATCCACAAAAGCATGGCTTCACCAGAAGATGATTAATGTTTGGAATGGCCCAGCCAGAGCCCACACCTGAATCCAATTGAACATCTGTGGGGTGATCTGAAGAGGGCTGTGCACAGATGTCCTTGCAATCTGACAGATTTGGAGCGCTTTTATAAAGAAGAGTGGGCAAATATTGCCACGTCAAGATGTGCCATGCTAATAGACTCCTACCCAAAAAGACTGAGTGCTGTAATAAAATCAAAAGGTGCTTCAACAAAGTATTAGTTTAAGGGTGTGCACACTTATGGAACCAGGTTATTGTGAGTTTTTTTTTTTCCCCCTCAAAGATTTGTTTGTTTTTCAATTGAATTGTTCATGTTATAGGTCACATTAAAGGTGGAAAAAGTTCTGACATGATTTATCTTTGTCTCATTCTTTTACATCACAAGAACCTGGCATTTTAACAGGGGTGTGTAGAGTTTTTATATCCACTGTATATTCTTGAATCCCTATGCGGTGGAGGAACAACATTGTTAACAACATTGACCGAGCGAATAGGCTCGCAAGACACCACAAGGACTCACTAGATTGTGGCAAGGAAACCATATATAATGACTTACCCCCACCACCCCTGAATGGTGCTGGCCAATTGTATTGCCCTACGCTCGACGCTTGGGCTTATTTGTGTACAGCATTTGGACATGATTCCAGTTTTATCTATTCATTTTTCACTTTCCTCCAGCACTGACTTTGCTGATAGCTGCACTGAACTTCAAAATGATTTTCAGTGACATTTGTTTAGTATAGCTGTGTATATTCCATCCCTTTGGAATTATATAATGACTATGGATAAATGGCAAACTGTCAGCTTTAATTTTTCCATCCATACCATTTTTGGCACTTTTCGGACATGCATGTCTGTAGACTCACCTCCAGGGGTGGAGGTAAAGAATTACAAATATCCTCATTACTGTAATTGAGTAGCTTTTCTTTGTACTTTTTAGAGTATTTTTCAAAGTCTGTAATTTTACTAAAGTACTTAGCTACAGTTTTTAAAATGATCCCTTACAGAGTACAATTGTTTTATATACCATGCAGATGTTGGCAGAAACATAATCGTAAGATAACAGTTATAACCTAAATGAATATAGTTATATTTTTTATCACTATAGATGGTTTTAGCAATGTTTCTGTGGCTACCTTCTCCAATGTCCGACAGCCCCATGCGGGGCTTGAACGAGGGATCCTCTGAACATTATGATAGCTTTTGTCCAAGAACCGGCGTTACCATCACCCTTCAAGGTCTCAGAGCTTTTTATGGCTTATAGTAATAAATATAGTTTGTTTTGTATTACATTTAATAAATGCAGTAATGGAGTTCATACTACATTAATTTCCTCTTCCTTTTTCTATTTGTTGCATTTAAAAGATAATGTCTAACATTCAGGTAACCTTAATGACATTATCTAATTCATATAAAGTAACTACATTGCTCTTAATTGTGAAGTTTTTCTACACCAGTAGTTTTAATTAGCGTAGCCAGTTCAGCCTGGAAACCTGAGTGGTAATTGGTGAGCTATTCATCAGCTGATGCAGGATCGCCCTTATCGCGTCAGATCTGAGATCATTCAGTCGGTGTTGAGCTCGTACTAGTATGCGGGTGCATGTTCCTGGTCTCTCTGGTGGCATTCATGTCTTGTCTCAGGCTCTCGGAGCAGGACGAGCAGTGCTTGTTGGGTGATGTTGATTTCCAGGATTCTCCCAGGGGATTTTGCTCCAGCTATGTGGAAGTGGTTGAGGGTGCTGTCTTGCAGCCCCAACAAAGTTCGGTCGTTCTCTGGTTTTGATCTCAGACTGGCCGGTTTCTCTGATTTTGATGCACCTATATTCCCAGGGGATGTCCACTCCTGTTGGCGTTTTGCATGAGGATTTGACGTTTTTGTTGGACGCGTCGGAGGGCGATTCAACACGTCTGGAGTGTGCTCCCCGCTCGGCTCAGGTGCAGCGGCAAGGGGCTCCCTGAGAAGCTGCATTGAAAAAGGCTGGTGTTGCGTCCGGTGTGGAGGTCCCGGGTCCCAGCGGAGTCCGGGATGACGCCGTGTTGGTCGCGTTGAAGGATATGCAATCTTCCCTGTGTGTCATGGCTGGGCGTATCGCTTCACTGGAGGGTAGGCAGGCAGCCTGTCTTCACTCCTGGAGTTGTGTCGGCGTTGTCGGTGCCCGACCAAGGAGGTCCTCCCAGGCAGGGGTTGCTGGACGTGGTGCCCCGCTTCACCTTGGGTAGCACTGTTGCTTGTGTCCCGACTGGTGTGCTGTTCATGTCCTTGGCAGCGGCCATTCCTGATTCAGTCCAGGAGCAGATAATGGCAGGTATGGCGTTGTTGGTTTCATGGGTGGAGTAGCTGGGTTGTCACGCTAGTTTTGTTTCATTGGCAGGTCGGGACGTCAATCTCGTGAGAATCCTGGTTGGGCTTGATTCGGTGGATAAACGGGTTGTTGGCTGCGGGGATGTGTTGGTCATTCTGAAGGACTCCGATCTGAGGATTTCGAGGAGTCTCACCTTGGCTGAGTTCAATGTGGTGTTCGGTGTTTATCATTATGCGAAGTGTTTCCGGACAGACGGATTGAACTGGATGTGTATCTGAGCATCATTTCTGATTTGTCTGTCTTATCGGGGTACCTTGTTTTATGATTATCACGTTTTTCAGCTCTGTATGTTCAGGGATTCAATTCCAGGATCGATTGGTCGGTCGTGGATTTGGGTCGCATTTTCACGGGGCATTGTCCTGTGTCTTGTTTTGTTTGCGGGTCCTTCGGGCATTTGGTGGGGCTGTGCCCGAAGGCTGCACTCCGGTAGATGGCTTCCGGGGGTGGCTGTCCCGGAACAGCGCCTGTTACGACTAGTCGTCCGTGGGAGCAGGTGCGTTATTCGCCTGCTGGTAATCCTCCCCTTTGTAACAGTTTAAATGAAAATGTGTGTCCCTTCCTTAAATTTAGATTTATTCATTCCTGCAGTGCGTGCAGGGACAGCCATCCGAGGTCTGTGTGCCTTCGCAGGTTTCGCCCGGTGAAGGTGAAGTATTGTATAAACTGCTCCCGTCCACTCCTGTTGATGTTCTGAGACTTGCTGCTGCCTTGTGTAAACATCCTAATCAATATTCTCACTGGCTTAGTGCAAGTTTTCCTGCCCGGGCTGTGTCATGTGCCTATATGTTCCTGTTTGTCGGAATCTCCTCTCTGCATTTTGTGTAACGGGTGTAGTTGACGACCTTTTCAGGAGGGAAGTTGGTAAGGGGTATTTGATTGGGCCATTCGTGGTGTCTGCGTTTTCTGTTTTCAGGGTTAGTCCCATTGGCGTTGGAACCTGGAAGTATTCCAAGAAGAAGCGTTGGATTTTTCGACCTTTCACCACTGCATGATTGCGTGGTGTCGACTGTGAATAGCCTTATCCCGATAGAACTCTTCAGTCTGATTTATGCGACCATAGACAATGCTATTTAGTTCATCAAATCTGCCGGGGTGGGGGCTTGGCTCGGTAAGGCTGACATTACTGACACGTTTAAGATAATTCCACTGCATCCTTCTCAGTGGCCTCTATTTGGCGTGTGCTGGAGGTCCAAGTTGTGTTTTGCAGTCAGCTAGAGTTTGGGTGCCGCAGCAGCCCTGGTATTTTTAAGTCTTTCGGAGCTGCTTTGTTGGATTCTGTTGAATGATTGCGGGTTGCGTGCCTCTCTCCGAGGCAAAGACCGTGGGCTCTCTGACTTCCTTGGAGTTTCTGGGAATTCAGTTGGACAGCAGGCTGATGCGGGCTGCAGGAGAAATTGGTCAGCATTCGGGGGCTGCTGAGGGAGCGCACCTTCACGTCTGCTGTTTCCAAGCACGACTTGCTGTCCCTGCTGGGGCATTTGAATTTCACAATGCAGATTATTCCCCATAGCCGCACCTTTATGTCTCGGTTGTTGGCTGTTGTAAACACAGCATCGGGCTTGCAAGACGTGGTTGTTCTGGATAAGGTTTGTCGTTCTGATTTGCAGTTCTGGTCGCTTCTGTGTGATAATTAGAATGGCATTTCCTTCTTTTATGATGACGTGGTTGAGGCGTCTGCCTCTCTAGAGATTTACATGGATGTGGCTCTCTTCGGCGGGTTTGGAGGTTTTCACAGAGATGAGTGGTTTTCTGGGGTGTGGCCTGTAGAGTTGTCGTCTGTGTTTTCTGGTGATAACGCGACAGCTTTGTTTGAGTTGTATCTTACTGTTTTGGCGTGTATTCTGTGGGGCACTAAATGGTTGAGGAAAAGGATAAGTGTTTTGCGACAGTTTTCCTGATCAACAAGGGCCATTCGACCATTCCCTTCATCAATAGGTTCCTCAGGTGTCTGATGTGGGTCTGTGTATTGGGGAATTTCAGGTGTTTCGGGAGTTGCGTCCGGGATCCGCTTCAGTCGTGCTAGAGTGCCCATCATTTCAGAGCGCGGTGCTGGATTAGAGTCTGTATTGCAGGGCTATTTGCGTTCGGCCTCACGGTACATGAGGCAGTGTCTGGCTGATTCCATATTGAAAAGTTATGATTCTGAGGTGTGGGGAGTTCACTACCTGTTCTATTCTGTTCAATCCCTTGCATGGTCTCACGTTTCTGATTTAGTCATGGGTGATGATATGTTCACGTTGGTGTTGAAACGTTCTAATACTGACAGGCATGGGACCAGGACTCCCGTAGTTATCGCCAGGCTTCATACTGTGTTTTGCCCTTTTGATTCCAGGTCACACTATGTACGGTGCTGGCCCCGGGTAGTTCCTGGTGATCCCCTGTTCATCACCGAAGCCTGCAAACCGATGCCTCGGCACTGGTTTTCCTCCCGGCTCCGTCAACTGTGCCAACGCTCTGGGATGTCCCTGGAGGTGTATACTCCTCATTTCGTCCGCATTAGTGCAGCTATGACTGCTTCCCGCTCCGTCTCCGTATTTACGTTGAAGTGCATGGGTCGCTGGTCTTCTGATGCCTACCAGCGCTACGTCAGATTGGATGCTAAAGACATTGTTGAGGCCCAATTATCCTTGTGTTCTTGAGCTGTCTGTTGTATCATGTCTTCTGTGTGAGTGTTCCATTCTGTGACTGCGAGTGTTGTTGTTGCTGTAGCACCGGGCTGTGGGGTGTGTGCGGGCACGTGGGCTGTTGGGTGTTGGGGGACCTGCTTTCATCACGTAGACCAGTTCACTGTGAGATGGTGGGTGCATCTTGCTCCAGTAAGTACCCGGTGGTAATAAGGCGGGAGTTATGTTCCAGAGCAATGCAAAGGTGTGTATGTGAGAATAATACTCAGTCTAAGAGCGTTGTATGGGTGATACACTGCTAAGTAGGTTTATTCTCTCCTGACAAGATGTCTGGTACATCTTGCTCCTGTGAGGCACCCTGCGGTGTGTTATGTGGAAATAAATACTGAGTCTGAGAGCGTTGTGTGGGTGATGCACCTCTAAGTAGGTTTATTTTCACCTGACAAAATGGTTGGTCCCTGTTTCTCCTGCTAGGTACTTCATGTGAGAATAATACTCAGTCTAAGAGTGTTGTATGGGTGCACCGCTAAGTAGGTTTATTCTCTCCTAACAAGATGGCTGGTCCATCTTGCTCCTGTGAGGCACCCTGTGGTGTGTTATGTGGGAATAAATACTCATTGGAAGTAATGTCTGAGTGTCGGGGGGAGCTGGTACTGACAGGTTCAGAGGGTGCTCCACTGTACGACGTAGTGTCTGACTGTGGTTTTGCAGTGTTGGGGTATCGGTACTACGTGCCTTGCCCATTGCCATGGGACTTGCATAAATAATATCAAAGGTATGTTATTGTGGTAGTATCGCATATACGATCATGTGATGGCAATGAGTTACCCTAAAGGAGCAGAACCTAATGCCAAGGCTTGCATGTACATGGCTGTACATAAGTTCTCTAATAAATGGTTAAAGTCATACGTGGTGTTTCCTGTCTGAACTTCTACTTGAGTAAAATGTCCTTAAATTAAAAGTATTTCTTCCTGAATAGGATATTTCAGTACTCTTTCCACCTCGGTAATCTAGTCTCCAGGCTATTGCGCACAACGCATATGAGCATAAAACAACAACAATGAAAAGTTGCCATCTTGGGAGTGACGTAACATTTTTGTTTTAATAAATTACTATACTTTGTGGCTTTGATTCAAATGGAAAATGAAAAATATGCCCTAGTTTTCAGTTACCTAATTAACAAAATAGATACAAGAGCTACCTAGCTAATGGCTTCAATGAGATGAAAGGCATCTTCAAATATAGCTCCGGAAAAAATTAAGAGACCACTGCACCTTTTTCTTTCCTTTCCAATTAAACTAAGGAGAAAACTGCCCACTGTGCAAAATAATTTGAAAGCAATTTTTCAACATTCCTATTACTAATGGTGACAATATCCCTAAATCCGTCTTTCAAAATGATTTTAGCAAGGTACTACAAAAGTATTTGTGAAGGGGCCAGTACTGTAGCAAAAATATAACAGAAATTGTTCTTACTCACATGGCTCATTTAACAATATACATGGCCAAATCAACCCCTTTAATTTGTTTAAACTATGTACAGCTCTGGAAAAAATTAAGAGACCACTGCACCTTTTTCTTTCCTTTCCAAAAAAGTTAAAAAGGAAAGTTTTGAGTGAGGAACAGAAGGGTTCGATTTGCAGTGGTCTCTTAATTTTAACCCTTCTGCTCCTCACTCAAAACCTTCCTTTTTGAATTTTTTGGAAAGGAAAGAAAAAGGTGCAGTGGTCTCTTTATTTTTTCTGGAGCTGTATATTGCTGTTTGAGTATGATCGAGTCATGTCAAATTACGAATGCATTAGATCAGCCTACTGGTTGCAATAGGCGGGTATTTGTTTTCTGATTGGCTAAGGCAGCCATGTTTCAATCATAGTTCAACCCGACCTTCTGCAAATTTCGGCCAAAATTTGAGGGAATGAAATTCATTAGTACGTGGCATTCAGATTGCAAAATATATTTCTACGCATGGCTATCACAGCTTTCTACTATTTCTATTCTGAAGTGTCTTAATGTCAAGAACCATTAAAATGTTTGAAGCACTTAAATGTCATATTATATGAGGATGAAAATTAAACATTTGAATGTGTGTGCATTTGTCTGCTTGGTGACTAAACAGTGAGTAAACAACGGCAGTAGACCTTATATGCAAAATGGCATTGCTTCTGTCAAAACAAATATTCCATTTGTTGGGCGTGACAACATAATTGGATGAAGCTATCTCACTTGAGCCACAGTATTGTATGAGGGAATATTGGATGCCATTTGGAATGTTTCCTGTCCTGTAAGCTGCCTTGTCCAGTCCGCGTTATTCATCCTCTTTAGCACATCTAGAATGTTCACATTTCCTCCATCCTGCCTCACGGCTATACCACTTTCTTTCTTTGATGATGTGCCAAATTGAGTCACCCACACTAGATTGATCTAATTTACTTGGAATACAGGAAGTGTGTCTGTGTGGTTAAAGTATGTGTGTTAGTAAATGCGTTTGTGTCTTCCGCTGTTTGTGTTTGCGGATATGATAAAATATATATATATATAGTGATGCAGACAAGAGGATTAAGTTGGCATTAATGTGCAAGTTCTGTGTGTTCCTTACTCTCATTTACGTTTAACAAAACACCTAAATATTCAGCATAAATACTTTTTCCAAGAGGTTAATGTGTGCCAGAAAAAAATAATTTATATTAAAAAGTTTGAATATAAATAACACATTTAGATGCCTACCAACAGTGCCCTCGTTTCCATCAATTTCTTAACTGGCTCAGAGTTGCCTGGGTTGGACTGGTGGATGTTGTGTAGGACTGCCTTGTCTCGTCATGTTCCATCAACTCTATGAGCCGGTTTCGCAGATGCAAATTAATCCTAGTCTAGGAGAAAAAATCAAGTTCACTAGAAAACTCCATTGAGCTTGTTTTTTTTAGTCCTAGACTAGGCTTAATCTGTGTCTCTGAAACCAGCCCATTATGTTCTTTCTGTAACACTGGGCTCAACTGTGAAAGGGACTTTGGTCTCAGCTTTATATTCCTGTTTATATATAAAGGTTAAATAAAAAATAAATAAAAAACACGAGGGAAGTATGACAGCTGTGAGCTAAAACAAGGATGTTGGACAGGTTGTGCATTCAGCTCCAGCTGAAAAATGTCCTGACTGAGTGAGTAGTTTGATAAGAAGCACAGTGGCTTGGCAAAATGTGTGGCTGCTGTGGGGTTGTTCATTTCTGCAATTCTGACCTTATGAAATTGTTCAGATCTAATAGTTCACAGTGTTGAAGACAGCAGATACATTTCTACCAGCATCTACAGGGTTCTGTAAAAAATAAGTGCAATATTTGGGGAATAGCATGCCATTTGGGATGCATTCATTTCTGTACCTCTGGATCTTACGCATAAGATCTTACATACTAATTTGTAAGATAATAATTTTCTCCTTATAAACATTTTATCAGGCCAGAAAATAAGAGGTTGCTAGATTGAATTCAGACCCGGAGTTGTAGGCAGGCATTAGGGGGCAGTGTCCGGCCTACAGAACTACTACGCCCCCAAAATAGAAAAAAACATGGTTGAATGAAAATTTTGCATGATTTCATTTTTGCATGATAGCTTTTTTAATGAACTCTAACACAGATTTATGTATAATAAAAAACACATTTTAAGATAGAATTACTTAAAACATATATTTTTGGATATATATAAACCAGTTTTGACTAACAGGAGTTTAGACCCATCGAATACTAAAACGCGTTGCATCTGCACAGATTTGAATTGGAGTAGTACAAGGCAAGTTGTGTAAAAATGTGACTTGCGCAACAGACCAGACATCATGTAATATTAAATTGATCCGGGAGGTCTTTTTTTTTTTTTTTTTACCAGAAAGCAATAAATGTACCAAAAATGGCCTAGTAGGCCCTTCAGAGAAGACTATGATCTGTCATTTGCAACGTCAATAAAAACAAAATGTAATGTAATTGAACAAAATAGTAAGGTGAACAATAATTGGGGATGGTGGCTGATAATAGGGGGTCGTATTTTTAACTATGATGCTAAGTAACAAGCTAAAAATATTAATATTTTCACGGAAATTTCAGAAATGCTAATTACTTCCTGTGCTAGGTCAGCCAATGCTGAACATAATAAATTGCTCCCTTTCCTCCGGATGTGTACCAAACTCACTAAAAATAGCGGAAATTAAGCCTCTTCTAAAAAAATCTAATCTGGATCCTGACATATTAAACAATTATAGGCCAATATCGAACCTCCCGTTCCTCTCAAAAATCCTAGAAAAATGTGTTTCCCA
>JACXGI010006833.1:0-17493 GCA_016801175.1 Esox masquinongy
AACGGTGCGGTAAAGCGAATGCAATACCGCCCCCGCTGCTCCGATTCTCCGGCCAAGCTCCCGTTCCATTGTCCCCTCACTCGCGAACAAGACCCCGAGATACTTGAACTCCTTCACTTGGGGTAACGCCTCATTCCCTACCCGGAGGAGGCACTCCACCGGTTTCCTGCTGAGAACCATGGCCTCAGATTTGGAGGTTCTAATTTTCTGAGATACTGAATTTGGGGATTTCATTAGTTGTCAGTTATAATCATCAAAATTAAAAGGAATAAACACTTGAAATATATCAGTCTGTGTGGAATGAATGTATACATTATACAGGTTTCACTTTTTGAATGGAATTACTGAAATAAATCAACTTTTTGATGATATTCTAATTATATGACCAGCACCTGTATATAAATTCTGGGCGTGCTATATAAAGCTGGGTGGGTGTGTGCCATGTATATACACCAAACATTAAAAAAAGCTATGTGTGTCTCACCCTAATAGGTTGAGGGTAGGGTGGTTGGGACTTCATCATACTAGCAGACACAATTTGAGCGGAGGAGAGGTTAGCTACATTCTGTAATGCCTTGTCTTTTGATACTTGATCCTAGGAGAGGAGGGAAGAAAGAGAGACCATTAGATTCAGCCATTCTTCTACACAGTTGAAAATCTGTTAACTGCTATATAATGAAACAGAAAACTGCAAGGAAGGACAGAGACAGTCGGGCAGACATGTGGGCGGGCAAAACAGTCGAGTGAGAAACAGGAGAGATAGTCCCTGGTCCGGGAGATACAGTGGATATAAAAAGTCTACACACCCCTGTTAAAATGCCAGGTTCTTGTGATGTAAAAGAATGAGACAAAGATAAATCATGAAATCAGAACTTTTTCCACCTTTAATGTGACCTATAACGTGAACGATTCAATTGAAAAACAAACTGAAATCTTTGAGGGGGAAAAATAAAAAACTCACAATAACCTGGTTGCATAAGTGTGCACACCCTTAAACTAATACTTTGTTGAAGCACCTTTTGACTTTATTACAGCACTCAGTCTTTTTGGATAGGAGTCTATTGGCATGGCACATCTTGACGTGGCAATATTTGCCCACTCTTCTTTGCAAAAGCGCTCCAAATCTGTCAGATTGCGAGGACATCTCCTGTGCACAACCCTCTTCAGATCACCCCACAGATGTTCAATTGGATTCAGGTCTGGGCTCTGGCTGGGCCATTCCAAAACGTTAATCTTCTCCTGGTGAAGCCATGCTTTTGTGGATTTGGATGTGTGCTTTGGGTCGTTGTCGTGCTGAACGGTGAACTTCATCTTCAGCTTTCTAACGGACGCCTGAAGGTTTTGTGCCAAAACTGCCTGGTATTTGGAACTGTTCATAATTCCCTCCACCCTGACTAAGGCCCTGATTCCAGCTGAAAAAAAACAGCTCCAAAGCATGATGCTGCCACCACCATGCTTCACTGTGGGTATGGTGTTCTTTGGGTGATGTGCAGTGTTGTTTTTGCGCCAAAAATACCTTTTGGAATTATGGCCAAAAAGTTCAACCTTGGTTTCATCAGACCATAAACACATTTTCCCACAAGCTTTTGGGGGACATGATGTGTTTCTGCAAACTTCAGTTGAGCTTGGATGTTTTTCTTCGTAAGAAAAGGCTTCCGTCTTGCCACCCAACCCCATAGCCCATTCATATGAAGAATACGGGAGATTGTTGTCACACGTAGCACACAGCCAGTACTTGCCAGAAATTCCTGCAGTTCCTTTAATGGTGCTGTAGGCCTCTTGGAAGCCTCCCTGACCAGTTTTCTTCTAGTCTTTTCATCAATTTTGGAGGGACGTCCAGTTCTTGGTAATGTCTCTGTTGTGCCATATTTTCTCCACTTGATAATGACTGTCTTCACTGTGTTCCATGGTATATCTAATGCTTTGGAAATTCTTTTGTACCCTTCTCCTGAATGATATCTTTCAACAATGAGATCCCTCTGATGCTTTGGAAGCTCTCTGCGGACCATGGCTTTTGATCTGAGATGCAACTAAGAAAATCCTACTAGAAAAGCTGAACTTTATTTGTGATTAATCAGAGTCACTTTAAATGATGGCAGGTGTGTAATGACTTCTATTTAACATGAGTTTGAATGTGATTGGTTAATTCTGAACACAGCCACATCCCCAGATATAAGAGGGTGTGCACACTCTTAGAAAAATGTGTTTCCCAACAACTGAATGCCTTCCTGAAGACAAATAACATTTATGAAATGCTCCAGTCCGGTTTCAGACCCCATCATAGTACTGAGACTGCACTCGTGAAAGTAACAAATGACCTTCTAATGGTCTCAGACAAAGGTTCCGCATCCGTCCTGTTGCTTCTTGATCTTAGTGCTGCTTTTGACACTATTGATCACTCCCTTCTCTTAGAGAGACTGGAAACCCATATTGGGCTATGTGGACATGTTCTAGCCTGGTTTAAATCTTATTTATCTGAAATATATCAGTTCGTATGTATGGATGGCATATCCTCTGACAAATCAAAGGTATGTTTTGGTGTTCCCCAGGGCTTGGTTCTGGGCCCATTATTGTTCTCACTATATATGCTGCCTCTGGGTGATGTAATCCGGAGTCACAATGTCAATTTTCACTGTTATGCTGATGACACACAGTTATATATTTCAATGAAGCATGGAGAAGCCCCAAAATTAGCTTCTTTGGAAGCATGCGTTTCAGATATTAGGAAGTGGATGACAGAGAACTTCTTGCTTTTAAACTCAAGAAAAACAGAAATGCTCATTTTAGGACCCAAGAAACAAAGAGCTTCGTTGGCAAATCTCACTGTGAACCTCAACGGCTGCATGGTTGTATCCCAAAAAACTGTAAGAAACCTCAGCGTTACCCTTGACCCTGACCTTTCCTTTGATGAACATATAAAATATGTCTCAAGAGTTGCTTATTTTCATCTTCGAAACATTGCAAAAATCAGAAACTTTCTATCAAAAACTGATGCAGAAAAACTAATCCATGCTTTTGTTACTTCTAGATTAGATTACAGCAATGCTCTTCTTTCCGGTTACCCTAAAAAAATCAATAAATAAACTTCAATTAGTGCTGCACACGGCTGCTAGAATCCTAACTAGAACAAAAAAATTTGAACACATTACTCCAGTACTAGCCTCTTTACACTGGCTGCCTGTTAGGGTTAGGGCTGATTTTAAGATTTTATTGTTAACCTATAAATCAATACATGGACTTGCTCCTACTTACCTCGCTGAAATGATCCAGCCATACATACCTACACGTAACCTTAGATCGCAAGATGCAGGCCTTTTAATTGCACCTAGAATTTCTAAACAGCCAGAGGCAGGGCCTTCTCTCATAGAGCTCCACTACTGTGGAATGATTTGCCAATTAAGGTTAGAAATGCAAACTCAGTGCAAACTTTCAAGTACAGCATGGTCTATGATTAAGTGTAGTCTGGCCCAGGAGCATGAAGTTGACCAGAAAGGCTTGATACTGTCCACCCTTACTGTCTTGCCAGGTGGGCTCTCATCGCCACTGGGATGCCCTCCCTCCAATGCCATTCGGGGGCGGAGTCACTGGCTTGTTGTTGTCTCTCTGTTGTGCACTTGTGCAATTGGGCTGTACTCTGCTGGCAATACTCGGCCCTCTTTCAGGGTGGTTGCGGTTGGTGGGTCTCTTTGGTTGATGCTTGGCAATGTGGGTGGATTGATTTCCTGCCTGTTGCGCCCTGTCCGGCGCCTCCCCCGGATAGAGCCACAGTGTCACTGGACCCCCCTGTCTCAGCCCCAAGGTCTTACGCTGCAATACTATTGTGCTGGGGGAGTAGGGTCAGTTCTCCTTCTCCACTATAAATGCCTGTAGATCTAAGGAATGCATTTTCTAAATTTTCCCTGTCTCCTGCCGTTTTAACCTAGGAGGACATGAGTTCTTGGACCACACCTGAGGAGTACCAGGCTTGAAAGACCCGTTGCTGTCCCTGTCCAAAGTCCTCCTGGTTGTGTTGCAGATCAAGACGATACCTGACGATTCCACCTCCCCCCTCCCCCGTGTTGCCCCTGTCCCTGTCCATCTGGTCATGCTTCCGACCAGGACTAAGTTTAAATAGACTCTGGACTCAGCCCACATGCATTTATTAATTATTCTAGTTGTCAGTTTGTTGAGGTAATCTGAAGAGATTTCGCCCCATGCTTCCTAAAGCACCTCCCACAAGTTGGATTGGTTTGATGGGCACTTCTTACATATCATACGGTCAAGCTGCTCCCACAATAGCTCAATAGAGTTGAGATCTTGTGACTGTGTCGGCCACATCATTACAGACAGAATACTAGCAGACTGCTTCTTCCCGAAATAGTTCTTGCATAGTTTGGAGCTGTGCTTTGGGTCACTTTCCTGTTGTAGGAGGAAATTGGCTTCAATCAAGCACTACCCACAGGGTATGGCATGGTGACACAAAATGGAGTGATAGCCTTCCTTCTTCAAGATCCCTTTGACCCTGTAGAAATCTCCCACATTACCACCATCAAAACACCACCAGACCATCACATTGCTTCCACCATGCTTGCCAGGTGGTGTCAAGCACTCCTCCGGCATCTTTAAATTTGGTCTGCGTCTCGCTAATGTTCTTCTTTGAGCTCTTAACACTTCAAACTTAGATTTGTCTGTCCATAACACTTTTTTCCAATCTTCCTCTGTCCAGTGTCTGTGTTCTTTTGCCCATCTTAATCTTTTCTTTTGATTGGCCTGCCAGTCAGTCCTGTTCAATAACATATTAAGAAGTGGAAAATTCTGGGATCATTTGATACCAAGCCAAGGTCAGGTAGACCAAGAAAGATTTCAGCCAAAACTGCCAGAAGAAATGTAAAGGGATACAAAGAAAGACCCACAGGTAACCTCAGGAGAAATACAGGCTGCTCTGGAAAAAGATGGTGTGGTTGTTTCTAGGGATGGGCATGGATAGTCGAATATTCTAATACCCGAAAATAATTTAGTATTCAAGTACTTGTGTGTGTATTCAATTTGTCCCCCCATATTTTTTTATGTGTATGTATTTTTTTGGTTGAAATAAATTGACCTGAAAATGATTTTTCGAAATACTGTTAAAAATCAAATCTAAAATGTTTACATATGATGATGTACCATGACATTTAAAAAAGTATACATTTTTAAGTCGTTTTTTATGACATGCGCTCCGTCACACGTTTGCTGTTTACAATCGTCAGTCAGAGCGGTAGTGGTGTTATGGGGTCCAGAATGATGCAAATGTTAGCAAGTGGATGAAAGTTAACTAATCCAAAGGAAGATGGAATATATTGACTGAATTAATGTTAGTGTACCTACGGAAAAAATATTTGGCCACAAAACGCTACGTAAAGCTCGGCAGTGGAATCGAAAGGCATTTTAAAAGTGCAGAAAATGGTGAGTTAAGCAAATAGCATATAGCTGGCTAGCTTAGGTAAATAGCTTCTCTAGACTCTTCCATCCAATAAACTCAATGTTATGTGTTGATAAATATAGTCTTATAGTTCTGTTGCAGAGTTTTGAGTATCAACCACACGGCTTCCTCCATACGCGCGGTCACTCTTTTCTCACACAAACGGTCATTGAGCCGATGTTACATGAGAACGACACCCACTCCTTCGCGTGTTATGTAGTGGGGCTCATGTTGTATCGGTAGTTTTTAAAAACATGTATTTCGGTTAACCGAATAATTTTCGAATAATAACACAAACTATTCGGATAGTAAAATCTTGTCCAATGCACATCCCTAGTTGTTTCAAGGAGCACAATACGACGATACTTGAACAAAAATGAGCTGCATGGTTGAGTTGCCAGAAAGAAGCCTTTACTGCGCCAATGCCACAAAAAAGCCTGGTTACAATATGCCCGACAACACCTTGACACACCTCACAGCTTCTGGCACACTGTAATGTGGAGTGACGAGACCAAAATAGAGCATTATGGTCACAACCATAAGCGCTATGTTTGGAGAGGGGTCAACAAGGCCTATAGTGAACAGAATACCATCCCCACTATGAAGCATGGTGGTGGCTCACTGATGTTTTGGGGATGTGTGAGCTCTAAAGGCACATAGAATCTTGTGAAAATGTATGGCAAGATGAATGCAGCATGTTATCAGAAAATACTGGCAGACAATTTGCATTCCTCCGCACGAAAGCTGCACATGGAATGCTCTTGGACATCCCAGCACCACAATGACCCTAAGCACAAGGCCAAGTTGACCCTCCAGGGGTTACAGCAGAAAAAGGTGAAGGTTCTGGAGTGGCCATCACAGTCTCCTGACCATAATGTCATCAAGCCACTCGGGGGAGATCTCAAACGTGCAGTTCATGCAAGACAACCAAATACTTTGCATGACCTGGAGGCATTTTGCCAAGATGAATGGGCAGCTTTACCTTCTGCAAGAAATCGGGGCCTCATAGACAACTATTACAAAAGACTGCACACTGTCATTTATTCTAAAGGGGGCGATACACAGTATTAAGAACTAAGGGTATGCAGACTTTTGAACAGAGGTCAGTTCATTTTGTTCTTTGTTGCCATGTTTTGTTTTATGATTGTGCCATTCTGTTATGCCCTACAGTTGAATGTGAATCCCATAAGAAATAAAAGACGTGTTCTGCCTGCTCACTCATGTTTTCTTTACAAATGGTAGATATATTACCAATTCTCCAAGGGTATGGAAACTTTTGAGCACAACTGTATTTAATGAAACTGCCAGTTGAGGACATCTGTTTCTCAGACTAGACACTAACGCAATTGCTCTCTTGCTCAGATGTGCACCGGGGCCTCCCACTCTTTCTATTCTGGTTAGAGCCAGTTTGCGTCATTCTGTTCGGGGCACTACACATCGTTGTACGAGATCTTCGGTTTATCTGCAATTTCTCACATGGAATAGCCTTCATTTCTTAGAATCACAATTGCTGATCCTTCAGATTTTCAACTAGTCTAAAGAAGGCCAGTTATATTTCTTCTCTAATCAGCACAACAGTTTTCAGCTGAGCTTACATAATCGCAAAAGGGTTTTCTAGTGATCAATTAGTCTTTTAAAATGATAAACTTGGATTAGTAAACACAACTTGTCATTGGAACACAGGACTGATGTTTGCTGATAATGGGCCTCTGTATGCCTATGTAGATATTCCATAAACAAATCAGCATTTCCAGCTAAAACAATCATTTACAAAATTAACAATGTCTACACGGTATTTCTGATCATTTTGATGTTATTTTAATGGGGGGAAAAATGGCTTTTCTTTCAAAAACAAGGACATTTCTATGTGACCCCTAACTATTGAACGGTAGTGTATTTTCTATATGAAAATGTACTTCCCAGTGTGTGTGCAGTGCGCACATAGGGAAGCATGGCTATAACAATAACTCAACTAAGTCGACTTGACTAGTAAAAACAGTCAAAAAATGCTATTTGTGCTGCCACAGAAGATACCAGAAAAAAATCTGGTGATAACAACATTAAGCAAAATGCACTTTAACTATGAGCCCACACGAAGCAAGATCTAACCCACCATTTTGTACTGAGGGTGACTTAGCATTTGTAACCAAGCATAGGCAAGCATACAGTTGGAGATGCTGTTCAACGTCATAGGACGAGCCAAGCATAAGTGCAAAAATTTTCAAACGACACTTACCATGTTCATGGCCTAGATCACAAAGAGGACAAAAACAGACACCATGGTTATATCACATCCTACAGCAAACTGATATAGAAAAACTATCTAATGATATGCAGACAAAAAAGTGAAGAATACTGAATAATGTCTGGGGCTAGGGTATAACATTGAAGGGCACCGTATTACAGTTTGGGCTAAGGTTAGGATAGGGGTGGGCAAACAACAGCCCTAACACTAACCAGTAAATCATCTGCTGCCCCAAGGATTAGTGGCCAGGAGATAGGGGGTGGCAGTTAGGGGCCAGTGGCCAAGGGTTAGGGGCAACAGTTAGAGGCCAGCGGTTAGGGAGCGGTGGTTAGGGGCTGGGGGCCAACCGTTAGGGAGTGGTGGTTAGGGGCTAGGGGCCAGCAGTTAGGGAGTGGTGGTTAGGGGCAAGTGGTTAGTGAGTGGTGTATAGGGGCAAGGGGCAGTAGGCCAAGGGCCAGGGGCCAGGGGTTAGGGAGTGGTGGTTAGGGCCTAGGGGGCCAGCGGTTAGGGAGTGGTGGTTAGGGGCTAGTGGTTAGTGAGTGGGGTATAGGGGCCAGGGGCAGTAGGCCAAGGGCCAGGGAGTGGTTGTTAGGGGCTGGGGGCCAGCGGTTAGGGAGTGGTTGTTAGGGGCTGGGGGCCAGCGGTTAGGGAGTGGTTGTTAGGGGCTGGGGGCCAGCGGTTAGGGAGTGGTGGTTAGGGCCTAGGGGCCAGCAGTTAGGGAGTGGTGGTTAGGGGCAAGTGGTTAGTGAGTGGTGTATAGGGGCAAGGGGCGGGGGGCCAAGGGTTTGGGGCCAGCAGTTAGGGAGTGGTGGTTAGAGGCCGGGGAGGGCAGCTAAGGGTTAGGAGTCGGGGGCCAAGGGTTAGGCGCCAGCAGTTTCATTACATCTGGCTACAATCCTAAAAGGTAAACAATGGGGTCCCCAATTCATTGTCTCAGTAGTGTAATGGTTGCTTTCTTGGTTTTGGTCTCACTTACTGACATCTGAGTGCCTAAAGAATATACTGTTATTTGCTTATCCCTTGAGAACAGATAAGCAAATAACAGTATGTCTCTCGACCTGCTCACACTATGGGTAAGATTTAATACGCAAGTCACAAAGTCCAGGCAATAGCCAAAATGTTAAGAATTCCGAACAAGAAAATTTTAATGGGATGACAAAAACCCTAGCAATACTAAATGGTTGGCTTAAGGGGCTAGGAGTTAGGGGAGAACGATATCAGGAGAAGAGACAAGAATGACAATGGCAGGTTTAGGGTGTGTTTGTGTTTCCTACCTTGATTCCTGTCTGATATTCTCTCACTCTCTTCCTGGCCAGGACTTGGATGTGACTGGACACCTGACAGAGTACAGTTAATACATAGTATGGATGAGTATACGGAACCACGCTTTCAATTCATAGTCGTGTGTGTGTGTGTGTGTGTGTGTGTGTGTGTGTGTGTGTGTGTGTGTGTGTAATCTTAACAATCAGTGGTTGAAATGGTTTTGCCAGTGTGCCTCACACATGAAGTACTTAAAAATGTAAAATACAGATCGGAATACACACTGCTCAAAAACATTAAGGGAACACTTAAATCACACACTGGGTCTCGATGAACAGAATGTATTAAAGATCAAAATCATTACTGCACATTGTGTAATTTGTTGAGAACAACATGACGTAACAACGGTCAACCTGCCAATTCTGGTGTTCTCTGGCGAATGCCAATCAAGCTGCACGGTGCTGGGCTGTGAGCACAGGTCCCACTAGAGGACGTTGTGCCCTCATGCAACCTTCATGGAGTCTGTTTCTGACAGTTTGGTCAGAAACATGCACACCAGTAGCCTGCTGCAGGTCATTTTTGTAGGGCTCTGGCAGTGCTCCTCCTGTTCCTCCACGCACAAAGGAGCAGATACCGGTCCTGCTGCTGGGTTAATGCCCTGTCCAGCTCTCCTCGTGTAACAGCCCGTCTCCTGGTATCTCCTCCATGCTCTAGAGACTGTACCAAGAGACACAGTAAACCGTCTTGCACAGCAAACCTAACCCATCCTGGAGGAGCTGGACTACCTGTGCAACCTGAATGGGCTGCTGGGGCCGCCTCATGCTACCGGTAGTGACAAGGACACTAGTAAAACGCCCAACTAGAGAAGAATCAGCTGGACAGATTGATATCCCTCAAGTTTAATTGACTTGGTGTTATACTGTGATGATTAAGTGTTCCCTTAATTTTTTGAGCTGTGTATTTCTATTTGAAGGACAGTAAAAGTGATGTCTATGAACTACCTATAAGAAAGAAGGTTGATGACCCAGCTGACTTCCACACAACAATACTGGCTGGACTCCAACAAGAAAGGAGACATCCCCTAAGCAACCACCCTCACCACTTTCCTTGCAGGGAAACTGGTTGCAGTTAAGATAGCGATCTTAAGTGCTGGTCAAATTCACAAAAGCTTGATTTAGCTTCAGGGGATGAGTGAACAACCTAACCCATTTGGAAACTATAATCACATCTGTACCTGCAAGTTCATTCGGATGTGGCGACTGAAAACGTAATTTAAGGCCTGAAGGTTTAGGCTACTATGCTGTTGGTGTCCACCCACCGTATATAAAGGACAGGGATGGCAGAGGAATAGTTTCAACAGAGGACTCCTTATCATCCTGGATGACACCTGACTCCCATCTTCTGTGTTCTGGACATTAACCTAGTGAAGGCAGTACAGGCTGCTATAGGATAGGAAAACCCTGAAGGCAAAATTCAGCAATTCCTCAATTCTTAGTTTTTGCTGGACCGCGTATGCGGAGCCGGCCTAAAGAGTGAATGTCTCTTACTGACTGGCTGACTGACTGACTACCCCTTGTTAAATAGCGTAGTGGTTTGAGATGCGGGCTAGCGAACAACAGGTTCCACGTTCGACTCCAGTCACAGTCAAAACGAATTAAGCATTAGGATTTGTTCAAGATAGACAAAAACTTTGCTGGCTACATGATTCTCGTCTTTTCCCGTCACGAAAAAGTCTGTTATCATCAACTATATTGATAGTTACAGTATCAATGTCATTAACAAATGGCTAATAAGCTGTTAAAATGGCCAGAGGCAAAAGAGGATTTATTCAGGATACATCCTTCAGTAGCTACGTTACAGGAAGCCTAAAATAAAACTGTTTACTGTTATATTGCAACCATTTCTGGTGGATGTTCGAATGATGCATTAGGATTTGTTCAGGATAGACACAAACTTTGCTGGCTACACGATTCTCTCATCTTGTCACTTGATGAAAAAGTCAGTTATCACCTATATTGATAGTAATTGTATCAATGGCATTCACGAATGGCTAATAAGCTGTTAAAAAAGCCAGTGGCAAAAGCCATTAAGTTCATAGATGCTATATGTGGTGAAGGTAAACTTAATAAGAAACGTTAGTCAACCTAACACAATGCTTGTCTAGTGAAATATTCAATCTTGGCGTGCTGTTAATGTGTGACAAAATGATCTAATGTTGAAATGCTATATCTAGCACCTTGATGCAGTGGTTAAAGACACTGCTGCTTATGTGGGAGACCCGGGTTCGAATCCAGGGAGGGCAACAACATTGTTCACTTTCAATTGTGGGCCAGCTGAACTAGGCTTGCCTAGTTTCTTGTTTTCCCAGTTCGTTTCTAATTAGGGCTCAAGGACCCCTATTATTACGGTTAGGATTATTATTCCTTTTTTTTGGATGCACATTCCCGGGAGATGATATGTGCTACAGACACTCCACTCCACTTTGCTCCGCTCATAAGTGTATAGTGTCCAGCGAAATCATTTATTTCGCTGCCAAACCCGGTTCCTTGATATCTTTTCTAACCTGATTAAGCTTTTCATCCAGCTAATTATTAGAATCAGGTGTGCCTAATATGAGTTTGAAAGAAAACCTACAGGACAGTACATCTCTAGGAAAAGGTTTGGGCAGCCTTGTAGACTATGGGTCCAATTGACTCCTAGGTGGTGCTATAATAAGCAATCAAATTCTCTCCAAAAGTCTGACTGGCATTTCCACCCCATATGACCTAGAGGTCTGAAATTCAGTCCACAGGGTCCTCTTCACCTAAGGAACAAATTTGCCTCTAGAACCCATAATCCGCCATCATAGATTTTCCCCCATTTTGAATTTTGTCTAAGACACTAACATGTTATCTTCAACTAGATCTCCGCACCGATCTTCATGCCGCTCGATATACACCGATCAACCATAACATTATGACAACCCGCCTAATATTGTCTAGGTCCCCCTGTTGCCGCCAAAACAGCCCTGACCCATCGAGGCATGGACTCCACTAGACTTCTGAAGGTGTGCTGTGGTATCTGGCACCAAGACGTTAGCAGCAGATCCTTTAAGTCCTGTAAGTTGTGAGGTGGGGCCTCCATGGATCGGACCTGTTTGTCCCGCACAACCCACAGATGCTCGATTGGATTGAGATCCGGGGAAATTGGAGGCCAACTCAACACCTTGAACTCGTTGTGTTCCTCAAACAATTCCTGAACCATTGTTGCGTTGTGGCAGGGCGCATTATCCTGCTGAAAGAGGCCAATGCCATCAGGGAATACCGTTGCCATGAAAGGGGGCACATGGTCTGCAACAATGCTTAGGTAGGTGGTACGTGTCAAAGTAACATCCACATGAATGGCAGAACCCAAGGTTTCCCAGCAGAACATTGCCCAAAGTATCACACTGCCTCTGCCGGCTTGCCTCATTCCCATAGTGCATCCTGGTGCCATGTGTTCTCCGGGTAAGCGACGCACACGCACCCGGCCATCCACATGATGTAAAAGGAAACGTGATTCATCAGACCAGGCCACCTTCTTCCATTGCTCCGTGGTCCAGTTGTGATGTTCACATACCCATTGCAGGAGCTTTTGGCAGTGGTCACAGGGGTCAGCATGGGCACCCTGACTGGTCTGTAGCTACGCAGCCCCATACGCAACAAACTGCAATGCACTGTGTGTTCAGACACCTTTCTATCAGTACCAGCATTAACTTTTTCAGCCATTTGAGCTACAGTAGCTCGTCTGTTGGATCGGACCACACGGGCCAGCCTTCGCTCCCCACGTGCATCAATGAGCCTTGGCTGCCCATGACCCTGTTGCCGGTTCACCGCTTTTCCTTCCGTGGACCACTTTTGATAGGTACTGACCACTGCAGACCGGAAACACCCCACAAGGCCTGCAGTTTTGGAAATGCTCTGAACCCGTTGTCTAGCCATCACAATTTGGCCTTTGTCAAAGTCGCACAGATCCTTGCATTTGCCAATTTTTCCTGCTTCTAACACATCAACTTTGAGGACAGAATGTTCATTTGCTGCCTAATATATCCCACCCACTGACAGGTGCCATGATAACAAGATTATCAGTGTTACGCACGTCACCTGTCAGTGGTCATAATGTTAAGGCTGATCGGTGCATATCATCAGTCTAACAGTTACACTGTACTGTCACTACGACCACCAAGACATTGGTTATTATTTCGCAATTTAATACAATTGATCAAAAATCCCTAGAAGAAACTAGGGTTAGGGTTAGGGCTCGACATCTTAAAGCTTCCACATGTTGTCTCGACACACTGCCGTCAGACTTTTTTAAAACAATTTTTAACTCTATAACAATGGACCTACAGCAAATAGTTAATAGCTCTCTGCAATCAGGCATTTTCCCAATGTCTCTAAAAACTGCTGCCATTAAGCCCCTACTAAAAAGAGAACACTGGATGCATCTGTAATGAACAACTATAGACCTGTATCAAATCTCCCTTTTATAGCCAAGATCATTGAGAAGGTTGTCTTCAAACAACTCAGCAATTCTATGAACTCAAGCGGTCTCTTAGACAAATTTCAGTCAGGCTTCCGACCTCACCACAGTACTGAAACGGCCCTGATAAAAGTTTATATGATATACAGCTGAATACTGATTTGGATAAAATAACAGTTCTGGTTCTTAGATATCAGTGCAGCATTTGACACTGTAGATCATAGAACATTTCTAGATAGGCTGGAAAATTGGGTAGGACTCTCCGGGACAGTCCTTAATAGTTTCAGATCTTATCTAGATGGCCAAAAGTTACTTTGTCACCATTAGTAATCATGAATCTGATAGGGTGGCTATGACATGCGGAGTTCCCCAGCGATCAGTTCTCAGACCGATTCTGTTCAATCTCTGTATGCTACCTCTGGGCCAAATAATACAGAACAACAATATTAACTAACACAGCTATGCAGATGATACTCAAATATATATGTCTCTCGAACAGTAGGACAACAGCTCAATAGACTCACTGTGTCACTGTATAGAGCACAAATACAGTGAGGGAAAAAAATATTTGATCCCCTGCTGATTTTGTACATTTGCCCACTGACAATGAAATGATCAGTCTATAATTTTAATGGTAGGTTTATTTGAACAGTGAGAGACAGAATAACAACAAAAAAATCCAGAAAAACGCATGACAAAAATGATAAATTGGGTTAGGGTTAGAATTGATTTGCCTTTTAATGAGTTGATTTGCCTTTTAATGAGTGAAATAAGTATTCGACCCCAATGCAAAACATGACTTGGTGGCAAAACCCTTGTTGGCAATCACAGAGATCAGACTTTTCTTGTAGTTGACCACAGGGTTTGCCCACATCTCAGGAGGGATTTTGTCCCACTCCTCTTTGCAGATCTTCTCCAAGTCATTATGGTTTAGAGGCTGATGTTTGGCAACTCGAACCTTCAGCTCCCTCCACAGATTTTATAAGGGATTAAGGTCTGGAGACTGGCTAGGCCACTCCAGGACCTTAATGTGCTTCTTCTTGAGCCACTCCTTTGTTGCCTTGGCCGTGTGTTTTGGGTCATTGTCATGCTGGAATACCCATCCACGACCCATTTTCAATGCCCTGGCTAAGGGAAGAAGGTTCTCACCCAAGATTTGACGGTACATGGCCCCGTCCATCGTCCCTTTGATGCGGTGAAGTTGTCCTGTCCCCTTAGCAGAAAAACACCCCCAAAGCATAATGTTTCCACCTCCATGTTTGACGGTGAGAATAGTGTTCTTGAGGTCATAGGCAGCATTCCTCCTCCTCCAAACACAGTGAGTTGAGTTGATGCCAAAGAGCTTGATTTTGGTCTCATCTGACCACAACACTTTCACCCATTTCTCCACTGAATCATTCAGATGTTCATTGGCAAACTTCAGACGGGCCTGTACATGTGCTTTCTTAAGCAGGGGGACCTTGCGGGCGCTGCAGGATTTCAGTCCTTCACGGGTTAGTGTGTTACCAATTGTTTTCTTGGTGACTATGGTCCCAGCTGCCTTGAGATCATTGACAAGATCCTCCCGTGTAGTTCTGGGCTGATACGTCACCGTTCTCATGATCATTGCAACTCCACGAGGTGAGGTCTTGCATGGAGCCCCAGACCGAGGGAGATTGACAGTTCTTTTGTGTTTCTTCCAGTTGCGAATAATCGCACCAACTGTTGTCACCTTCTCACCAAGCTGCTTGGCGATGGTCTTGTAGCCCATTCCAGCCTTGTGTAGGTCTACAATCTTGTCCCTGACATCATTGGACAGCTCTTTGGTCTTGGCCATGGAGGAGAGTTTGGAATCTGATTGATTGCTTCTGTGGACAGGTGTCTTTTATACATGTAACAAACTGAGATTAGGAGCACTCCCCTTAAGACTGTGCTCTTAATCTCAGCTTGTTACCTGTATAAAAGACACCTGGGAGCCAGAAATCTTTCTGATTGAGAGGGGATCAAATACTTATTTCACTCATTAAAATGCAAATCAATTTATAACATTTTTGACATGATGGATTTTTTTGTTGATAGAACAGTCTCTCACTGTTCAAATAAACCTACCATTAAAATTATAGACTGATCATTTCTTTGTCAGTGAGCAAACATACAAAATCAGCAGGGGATCAAATATTTTTTTCCCTCACTGTACCTGGATGAACCAAAATTGTCTACAAATAAGCCAAGATAAAACAGAGATTATTGTGTTTGCCAACAAAAATAAAAGAACTAGTATTAGTAGAGAGCTGGATTCTAAGCCCTAAAAACCAGGGATCAAGTGCGTAACCTTGGTGTTCGATAGACTCAGACCTCACATTTAATAGTCATATCAAAGCGGTCACCAAAACAGCATTCTATCATCTAAAAAATATAGCCAGAATCAAAGGCTTGGTGCCCCAAAAAGACCAAGAGAAGCTCACCCATGCTTTTATCTCTAGTAGGGTTGACTACTGTAATGGCCTCTTAACTGGACTCCCCAAAAAGACTGTAAAACAGTTGCAGTTGCATTCAGAATGCTGCTGCTAGAATGTTAACCAGGACCAAGAGAACAGAGCACATCACTCCGGTTCTTAAATCTTTGCATTGGCTTCCAGGCAGTTACAGAACAGACAGAAGTGGTGCTTTTAGTTTATAAATCACTGAATGGTTTAGGCCCCGAATACATTTCTGATATGTTTGAAGAATATAAACCAAGCAAGGCTCTTAGATCCATGAACTCAGGTCAGCTAGTAGTTTGGACCCAGAGTCCAAACTAAACATGGTCAAGCTGCATTTAGCAGTTATGCTGTACACAACAGGAATAAACTACCTGAAGATCTTAGACGTGCCCCAAACGTATCAATTTTTAAATCCAGGTTAAAAACACTTCTCTTTTCACGCACCCGTGACAGAGCACTTAAACTTAACCGCAATGTTTAGCCTTACCGCTTTTATAGCTTCCTATGTTTTTATTCTATTTCTATTTTCTTATTCTATGTTTTATTATTATGATGTTCTGTTGATGTTTTCATTTGAGTATGTTTTAACTATTGTGTTTTTTCTTTGTAAAGCACATGGAATTGCTTCTATGTATGAATTGTGCTATATAAATAAACTTGCTTGCTTGCTTGCTTGGGACAAGTATCTAAAGATTCGGTATAAGGATTGTTGATATCTTTGGCTAATATGAGCCAATATAAGGATTGTTGATAACAGAATGGCTAATATGAGCCAGTGAAAATTCCTGTGGGCATGGTCTCAATTCAAATGCTCATTAATGCAAGATGGTGAGGCCTACTGCAACAAAACATAGTATATGGGTTCAGGCTTATAGCACAACGTTTCAAGTTGATTGGCCTGATTGTGGCGCTACAATCAACAAATGCACGGGCTCCATAGGAAATGAATGGAAGTCAATGGGGAATGAATGGGAGTCAATGGGAAATAAATGGAAGTCTATGAGGAATGAAGAGGAGTCAAAGGGATATGAATGGGGAGTCTATAGGGAATGAATGGGTGTTAATGGGGAATTAATGGAAGCCATGGTGGTCCTGGAAGGAAAAGCCCTGCCATTTCCGCTTGCAGATATATTTGTAAAATGTTTAGGTCCTTGGCATGGTTTCATTTGCACTAAAATAAGCACACTGCATGTGTCCACATAGTCTCTTTGTTTTAGAGCGCTTACCTTAATTTGTATAAAAATGTAACTTTCCATTTAAAATTAACATGTAATTTCAGCACATGGGTTATTTCCACCCTATTAAAAAAGTAATTAGTGACGTTCTGATGTTCATGTTCAATAAAATGTGGAAAGGTCTAAGGAGGGTGAATACGTCTGGGGGCAAGTGTATGTAGTCTTCATAAGGTTACATAAGGTACCGCTCCATGTCAATTCTTACGGTGTGGAGGTTTACTGTTCCCCTCCTACAGCTGCATATAGAGACACTTCACAAATGTTTTCAATATAAAAAATTTGTTCAATGTTCCCAACCTGCTTGCGCGTGCGTGTCTTTCCAGTGCGCAGCTTAATGTAACGAGCTATCAG
>JACXGI010006833.1:17593-40285 GCA_016801175.1 Esox masquinongy
CCGTACATCTGACTGAACTCTACCCTGACACTCTGTGGTTGTGTACGCACCGTACATCTGACTGAACTCTGACTGAACTGACACTTTAGTTGGGTGTTAGGATTTGGGATCGGGTTACTCACCGTACATCCTGCCCTCATCTGACAGTATGATCTTCCTTCGTCCACAGGGAGGGTAAATGGCCAGGGCTTCATGGAAGCTCTGTTCAATGTCTGAAGACCACACCCCCTCTGGGTCCCCATCCAATCCCCTCTCTGTCCCACCCCCCAGCCCTTCCCCCTCCACATCTTCCTGCCCCCCCTCAGGGCTGACACGGCAGCTCCAATCAGATGCAATGATGACGATGGCACCTCTCACAATCACCCACACACCTGGAGAGGAGGGCGGGAGAGAGGGCAGGATGATTAGAGTGAGAGAAAGAGAAGATAACAGATAAAGAGGAAGAAAGCAAGAAAGGCAGGAGAGTAGAGGCCAAGAAAGAATGAGATTAACAGCATCCTAAGCAGTATACCCATCAATCACCTTCTCCAAGGTCTATAGGAGAAAGGATAGCAATAGGTAATGAATATTAATGACAGGTGATGGGAAGTTAAACAATTTTTACTGATTCAGATTTTTTGAGTCATTCAGTAAAAAGCACAAATCTTTCCTTAATTTGAATCAGTAATGGCCAGAGCACACTTTCACCCACTGGCTGCCAACAAACTGACAACTCAAAACATGATTCCACATAGAAGTCTTTCGTTCAGAATAGGGGTTTACGCCTGACATGCTTTACACTTAAAAGGTGTGGTTTAAATGTATAAATACTACACATACACCAACGGTATTTCTTAATACATTTAAAACTGAAATGGTTATATCTGCAGCTTTAACATGGATATATGTTTTAAGTTTGACAGCTATGATGGTGATGAGCACACTAATAAAATATCACTGATAAGGCCATTGAGAGGCTTCTCCTACCTTATGATCTGTACATCTCACATTTGTTTGTCTGTATCAGTAGGTAGGTGGATGAGGAATCTTGATCCCGTGTGTATTTTTAATATTAACTGCTATGATGCCAAAAAACAAGCCCATAGTATCTCTCGCATACATTGGATTGAGGTGGAGCAATGTTTTTTGTAGAATGATGATTTTAACGTAAAATGAATATTACAGACTGGTTGAATTTCACATTCCAACAGCTGTTGTCACATTTACTCCCTTGTGGGTAGGTGTGAAAAGGAGAGGCTCATACGCATACGCACATGGGTTATGATAAGGCAAAACTGTGTAACTGAGCACAAAAGGCATTGATGAATTATACTGTCAAAATCAATGGGTACACATCATGAATTTATAAATCCAACATGTACCCACAATACAACTTGAAGTCAGCTTTACACTGTTATCAACACCTTCCATTATAATTTCCCAATATAACTACTCACTAACTACCCACTATCATCTGTCAACATGTGGGACGTGTCCTGTTCCTCCCTACGACGCTCAATCTCAACTGAATGGAAAACAAACGGATAAGTGAAAAGAATATGGTGGGAAGCATCACCAGTGCCGTTTAGAAAGAGGAGGAGACAGAATCGCAGCCTAAACTCGGACTTCAGCTGTTCATGTTTTTCGTCCGAAAAAATAATTGAAAAACAATAAGCACCAAAGTTCTGCCTGTGTTTCTCAAGAATAATTAAACACGACCCCCCCTCCCCCCGCATTTAATTACAAGTTAAAACCGCATTTAATTACAAGTTAATTAACTATTTTAGTAATGTTTCCAGGAGGGAATTCTGACGAAACACAATTCTGAAGTTGCAGCTATTTAAATCTTAAGCTTACATAGTGTTGGATTTAGACTCTAAACATTTAGCAAATTTCACAGACATTAGAATATAACTTCAGGCGCGTGCCCAGCCAATCAATGCCTTTAAGTTTTGGCGAAAAAGACAAAGAACTCAGACAGTAGCGAGAAACATAGTCTATTCATACTCACCTTTCTGTTCCTTCTCACGACCCGTTTCGAACCAGGTTTCATTAATTTTATTAACACTTTTTAATCTCCAACACTTCCTTGTTACTGAATATTTTTAACCGAGTTGAACGGTAAAGTAAAAATGTAATCAGCGTCTTGTGAGCAACATTAAAAAAACACTTCCGGGTTACGAAAATTAGGAACATTTCAAAATAAAGGCGGCCAACGAAATACTTCAAAACTGATATACAGCTCTGGAAAAAATTAAGAGGCCACTACACCTTTTTCTTTCCTTTCCAAAAAAGTCGAAAAGGAACGTTTTGAGTGAGGAACAGAAGGGTTAAAATTAAGAGACTCACTTAAAACGTTCCTTTTCAACTTTTTTTGGAAAGAAAAGAAAAAGGTGCAGCGGTTTCTTAATATTTTTTTTTCCGGAGCTGTATATGCCGCTGTGAAGGTATTGTAGGAAATGTTCAGGAGACTGTATAGAGTGATTATACAGTATCTCACAAAAGTGAGTACACCCCTCACATTTTTGCAAATATTTGATTATATCTTTTCATGTGAAAACACTGAAGAAATGACACTTTGCTACAATGTAAAGTAGTGAGTGTACAGCTTGTATAACAGTGTAAATTTGCTGTCCCCTCAAAATAACTCAACACACAGCCATTAATGTCTAAACCAAAAGTGAATACACCCCTAAGTGAAAATGTCCAAATTGGGCTCAATTAGCCATTTTCCCTCCCTGGTGTCATGTGACTCGTTAGTGTTACAAGGTCCCAGGTGTGAATGGGGAGCAGGTGTGTTAAATTTGGTGTTATTGCTCTCACACTCCCTCATACTGGTCACTGGAAGTTCAACATGGCACCTCATGGCAAAGAACTCTCTGAGGATCTGAAATAAAGAATTGTTGCTCCACATAAAGATGGCCTAGGCTATAAGAAGATTACCAAGACCCTGAAACTGAGCTGCAGCACAGTGGCCAAGACCATACAGCAGTTTAACAGGACAGGTTCCTCTCAGAACAGGCCTCACCATGGTCGACCAAAGAAGTTGAGCGCACCTGCTCAGCATCATATCCAGAGGTTGTCTTTGGGAAATAGACGTATGAGTGCTGCCAGCATTGCTGCAGAGGTTTAAGGGGTGAGGGTCAGCCAGTCAGTGCTCAGACCATACGCCGCACACTGCATCAAATTGGTCTGCATGGCTGTCGTCCCAGAAGGAAGCCTCTTCTAATGATGATGCACAAGAAAGCCCACAAACAGTTTGCTGAAGACAAGCAGACTAAGGATATGGATTACTGGAACCATGTCCTGTGGTCTGATGAGACCAAGATGAACTTATTTGGTTCAGATGGTGTCAAGCGTGTGTGGCGGCAACCAGGTGAGAAGTAAAAAGACAAGTGTGTCTTGCCTACAGTCAAGCATGGTGGTGGGAGTGTCAATGTTCTGGGGCTGCATGAGTGCTGCCGGCACTGGGGAGCTACAGTTCATTGAAGGAACCATGAATGCCAACATGTACTGTGACATACTGAAGCAGAGCAAGATCCCCTCTCTTCGGAGACTGGGCCACAGGGCAGTATTCCAACATGATAACGACCCCAAACAAACCTCCAAGACGACCACTGCCTTGCTAAAGAAGCTGAGGGTAAAGGTGATGGACTGGCCAAGCATGTCTCCAGACCTAAACCCTATTGAGCATCTGTGGGGCATCCTCAAACGGAAGGTGGAGGAGCGCAAGGTCTCTAACATCCACCAGCTCCGTGATGTCGTCATGGAGGTGTGGAAGAGGACTCCAGTGGCAACCTGTGAAGCTCTGGTGAACTCCATGCCCAAGAGGGTTAAGGCAGTGCTGGAAAATAATTGTGGCCACACAAAATATTGACACTTTGGGTGTATATATTTTCACTAAGGGGTGTACTCACTTTTGTTGCCAGCGGTTTAGACATTAATGGCTGTGTGTTGAGTTATTTTGAGGGGACAGCAAATTTACACTGTTATACAAGCTGTACACTCACTACTTTTCAATGTAGCAAAGTGTCATTTCTTCAGTGTTGTCACATGAAAAGATATATAATCAAATATTTGCAAAAATGTGAGGGGTGTACTCATTTTTGTGAGATACTGTATGCTAAAAAATGAAAGGGCACTATGTATTTGCAATTGTCACTGGCATTTTACTCCGCCCATACCATTGGCCACAATGTAACTCAGTGGATATGAAATACATATTGCCCTGTACAGAAAAAACTATTCTATACGCCGCAGTGAATGTATTGTAGGAAATGTTCAGGAGAGTGGATAGAGTAATTATATGCTAAAAAATCAAGGGGCACTATGTATTTGCAATTGTTGCTGGCATTTTACTCCGCCCATACCATTGTCCACAATGTAACTCAATGGAGTCAATATGTATTTCATATCCATTGAGTTACATTGTGGCCAATGGTATGGGTGGAGTAAAATGCCAGCAACAATTGCAAATACACAATGCCCCTTGATTGTTTTGCATACAGTCACTCTATCCACTCTCCTGACCATTTCCTACATACATTCACTGCGGCGTGTAGAATAGTTTTTTCTGTATGAGTCAATATGTATTTCACATCCATTGAGTTACATTGTGGCCAATGGTACAGGCGGAGTGAAATGCCAATAACAATTGTAAATACACAGTGCCCCTTGATTTTCTTGCATACTTGGAATCTACAGACTCTCCTGAACATTTCCTACAATACATTCACAGCGGCTTATAAAATATTTTTTTCTGTATGAGGCAACATGTATCCCATGTCCTGTATATTATAGGGTTTTGCCTTGGGGGCTGAAGAGGGTATGGAAAAACCTTTATTTTGAAGGCAAAATCCGAAAACCGGAAGTCTTATTGTTGCTACGGATTCTCTAATATTGCCAGCATGACGCTACTAGAAATGTTTGGTCTCCCTGAGATCACCAGGAAGGTGAGAGCGCAAAGAACGTAAGGGGGGGAGCTAGGCGAAACACCAAAGCGAGTGAGTTCTTTCACTATGCTCGGGCGCTCGTTGTAGGCCGGTTTTGGAACGGTTTTAAGCTCATTTTACATTTGTTGTGGAACTGTGCTGACCCTGGCTACAAACAACCTTTAGTAATTTGCCCATATATTAATGTGAACAATTCTGTGTTGTCAAATGAGTCGCTTGTGATAAACAGATCAACTTACATGAATACGCAGCATACATTTAGTACCTATAATAATAAAATGTAAAACTGTCTTTATGTTGATAACGTATCCATATTACCTTTTTTAATATTATTTTTACATAAAGGATTTTCTGTTGGAACAAAACAAAACACTGCATAAAATAGGCCAGTATCAAGATCACATATTCAGACACATTGTGTGTCAACATGTATGAGATCAGTGGCTGTTTCAAGACTTAGAAACAAGCTTAGACACACCATGAAACGGACCACCTTGTGTCGGACTCAGTGGATACATTCTGATAAAGCTTAGACAGATGCAGGGGCGCCGCTACGAATTTTGGGTCCCATGAAGAGATTGCAACCCCCCCCCCCCAAAAGTCACAGCCCCAAGGTAGTCAGTACTGAACAGTTCACACCACATATAAACTAGTAATATTAACCTGTGATATGTGCTTGAGTCTGCACAGTTTGAAATTGCTCCTTTCTCTTTCATCATCCTCTGTCACATCTTGCTCACTATCTGCTATAAAGAGAGATCCCTCTACAAGCATGAAGCATAAAGTGTTGTCAATCCAAGATTGAAAGTAGCCTCTTAACCTGCTTATAGCTTAACATACAATACAACAGGCTACTTGATGTTAGTGTTGCTAATGTTTCTGTTAAAACTGCTACAAATGATTGCTTGGAATAACTTTAGTTGCCACTATATGAGCTCACCTGGTCTCACGTCCTCAGTAACACCATCGGGAGACAAGGTGAGCTTATATTGTCTCACGTCCTCAGTAACACCATCAGGAGACAAGGTGAGCTCATATTGTCTCCTGTCCTCAGTAACACCATCAGGAGACAAGGTGAGCTCATATTGTCTCCTGTCCTCAGTAACACCATCAGGAGACAAGGTGAGCTCATATTGTCTCCTGTCCTCAGTAACACCATCGGGAGACAAGGTGAGCTCATATTGTCTCACGTCCTCAGTAACACCATCAGGAGACAAGGTGAGCTCATATTGTCTCCTGTCCTCAGTAACACCATCAGGAGACAAGGTGAGCTCATATTGTCTCCTGTCCTCAGTAACACCATCAGGAGATGATGTTAATGATGTTAATCTGTCTCTGAAACTAAGGGCCATGTGTTTCATGATGTTAATCTGTTTCTGAAACTAAGGGCCGTATGTTTCATGATGTTAAGCTTTTCTAGGTCATTTTGATATACAGCTCCAGAAAAAATTAAGAGACCACTGCACCTTTTTCTTTTTCAATTTTCAGTGGTCTCTTAATTTTAAACCTTCTGTTCCTCACTCAAAACCTTCCTTTTCAACTTTTTTGGAAAGGAAAGAAAAAGGTGCAGTGGTCTCTTAATTTTTTCCGGAGCTGTATATACACTGTGTGCACAATTATTAGGCAAATTGTATTCCTCAAGATTTATTTTATTGTTGAACAAACACAATGTTCTCAGTCAATCCAAAATATAACTGAACTCAAACCTGAATGTTTAACAAAGGAAAACTTAGTTTTGATCTTTCTCAGGGGAAAACATAAATGTGCACAATTATTAGGCAACAATTAGTGTGCAGAATTATTAACTAAATTACAAAAATTATTTCTCCAACTCACTTGTTTATTCTCAATTTTTAGAGTAAGTGCAACAAATAAGTAACACAAAATGAAAATTAAATAACATTTCTGGCCTTTCAAAAATATTCAGTGACCGATATAGCCACCCTTCTTTTCAATAACTGCCATGAGCCTTCCATCCATGCAGTCTGTCAGTTTCTTGATCTGTTTATGATCATCTTTCCCTGAAGCAGCAACCACCGCCTCCCAAATGCTGTTCAAAGTGGTGTATTGTCTTCCCTGACTGTAAATCTCACATTTGAGAATGGCCCACAAGTTCTCAGTAGGATTTAGGTCAGGTAAGGAAGGGGGCCAGGTCATTATTCGGGCATCTTTGAGGCCCTTGCTTGCTAACCAAGCAGTGGAGTACTTGGATGCATGTGATGGAGCATTGTCCTGCATAAAGAACATGGCCTTCTTGAAAGCTGAGGACTTCTTCCTGTACCACTGCTTGAAGAGAGTATCTTCCAGAAACTGGCAGTAGGTATGGGAGTTGAGTTTCAGTCCATCTTCAACCCGAAAAGGTCCAACTAACTCATCCTTAATGATAGCAGCTCATACCAATACCCCTCCTCCACCTTGCTGGCGCCTGACTCGAAGTGGTGCCCTGTGTTCATTAGTGAAAAGGTTCAAGTTTCAAAAGGTTTATTTGTCATTTGCAATAACAAGTTATGGCAATGAAATGCTTGGTTTTCCTACTCCCGACAGTGCAGTTAAGTTAAAAAAAAAACAGTAATTATAATATAAAAATAAGAAGATAACACGAACTATCAATAATAACACTATACAAAAAACATGCATCAATAATAATAACTATACAACTGTACAACCATAGTGCAATGTAAAAGTGACAGGTGTGCATGATATGACTGGCAGATGAGCATAATATAAAGTGACAGGTGCGCATGGGACTATGGATGGAAGGGAAGTGGGGATCCTGAATTGAGCAGCCTTACGGCCTGTGGAAAGAAACTGTCCCGTAGCCTGTTAGTTTTGGACAGAATACTCCTGTACCATCTGCCTGACGGCAGCTTGGTAAACAGTCCGTGGCATGGGTGGCTGGGATCTGTAATGATCTGTTTGCTCCTCCTCCTACACCTCTCTGTGTAGAGATCCTGCAGGGATGGCAGGTCAGACCTTGTAATGCGCTCTGCTGTTTTAATCACCCTCTGAAGTGCTTTGCGGTCGAGGGCGGTGCAGCTGCCATACCAGGCGGTGACACAGCCGGTCAGGATACTCTCAATAGTGCATCTGTAGAAGTTGGTGAGTATCCTGGAATCCGTGCCAAATCTCCTTAATCAGCGTAGGAAGAAGAGACGTTTCCTGGCCTCCTGGCCTCCTAGTGATGGCCACAGGCCCATCCATCTAGTCCATCAAGAGTCACTCTCATTTCATCTGTCCATAAAACCTTTGAAAAATCTGTCTTCAGGTATTTCTTTGCCCAATCTATACGCTTCAACATGTGAATCTTATTCAGTGGTGGTCTTTTTTCAGCCTTCTTGATCTTGGCCATGTCTCTGAGCACTTGTACTTCTGGTCACTCCAGGTAGGTGCAGGTCTGTAATATGGTGGCACTGGAGGATAATAGGTTCCTGGTAGCCTCACGTTTAATTCTTAAGTCTTTTGCAGTTAATTTGCGTCTTTGTTCTTCTCCATGCATTTTTTGCACCCCAGTTGACTATTCGCAACAAAACGTTTGAGTGTCCGGTGATCACGCCTCAATAGTTTAGCTATTTTAAGAGTGTTGCATCCGTCTGAAAGGCATTTTACAATTTATGACTTTTCAGTGTCAGTTAAATCTAATTTTTGGCCCATTTTACCTGAGGTCATGAAGCTGCCTAATAATTATGCACACCTTGATATAAGGTGTAATTGACTGTTGCCACACCCTCCCTCATTACACAAATACATATCACCTGAAAATGATTCAATCCAATGAGAATTCAAGTTTATATGATTTGGAGTTGGAAAATGTACATAGAAATAATAGTATGATCAGAATACTCACTTGCCTAATAATTGTGCACGCAATGTAGACTAGTTTTATCTGTACGAGTCAATAAATATTTCATATACAGTAATTTGCATTGTGGCCAGTGCTAGGGGCAGAGTTTTTTGATATCCCAGAAGTTTAATTGACTTGGTGTTATACTGTGATGATTGTGTTCTCTTAATTATTTTGAGCAGTGTATTTTCAGTTGAATGTTGGGTTTAAATGGTTTGCACATCATTGCATTCTGTTCTTCTTTACATTTTACACAGCATCCCAACTCTTTATGAAATGGGGTTGTAAATCCTTGTTAATCTAAGGAATGCACTCTCTAAATTTTCCCTGTCTCCTGCTCCGTTTAAACTTAGGAGGACATGAGGTCTTGCACCACAACTCAGGAGTCCTTCTGGTTGTGTCAAGATCAAGATGATACCTGACGATTCCAGCTGCCACTCCGCTGACCATTCCTCTCCCTGGCTGTCCTTGTCCATCTGGTCATGTTTCTGACCTGGGTTATGTTATATAGACTCTGGACACAGCCCAGATGCATTAATTACTACAATTGGTAATCTTAAAATGTTCACCCAGCACAGCCAGAAGGGGACTGATCACCCCCACCCCCCCGAGCCTGGTTCCTCTCTAGGTTTCTTCCTAAGTTTCGGCCCTTTTTATGGAGTTTTTCCTAGCCACTGTGCATGAACACTTGTTGCTTGCTCCTTGGGGTTTCAGGCTGGGTGTTCTGTAAAATCAGTTTGTGACAACTTGCTTTGCTGTGTTGGTGTTGCTTTGCTGTTTTGGCTTTACGTTGCCCTATTTGCGTTGTTGTTTTGTCATTGCGATACTGTGTGTCTGTGTAGCTTTGTTTTTGGGTTGCGTTGCTGTATTGCCGTTGCATTGCTGTATTGGTGTTGCATTGTTTTGGTGTTCCTTTGTTGTGTTGGTGTTGCGTTGCTGTCTTGAGTCAAGGTTCTGTGACTGTGGCGGCATTATGTGGCTGTGGCGGAAGGCTGTGGTGGCAGGGCTTTGTGTATTTATGTAGCTTTCTGTCTGGACATAGCTTTGTGTGTTTACTTAACTTTGTGGCCATTGCTGAGTGGTGCAGCGTTGGTGTTTTGGTACTGCGTTGCTGTGTCGGTGTTGCGTTGCTGTTTCCACTAAGCAATCTTTCTCTCTTTCTCCCATTCCACTCTCTGTCTCTCTCCCTCTTTGTATGTGGTGCATTTCCTGGCTGGCTGTGATCTCCGGAGCTGTCCCACGCTGGTGTCCGAAGGCTACCCTGACACTGGCTGGAATCCTGTGAAGGGGAAATGTTACCTAGATTTCCTGCGCTTTGCTGTCTTCTGCAATTGTGAACTGTTAAATCTGACAACATACAGATGTTGCTCATCTAATTACTAACCCTAACCCAAAATTGCAAGGTAAGCATCTCCATTGCTGTCCTGTGCCTTTTTCATCAAATTCTGAATGTTTGGACTGCTCTTTCTGTTTGTCCATTTCAACACTGTTGTTGTTTGCTGCTTGGGGTTTCAGGCTGGGTGTTTTGTAAAAGCACTTTGTGACAACTGCTGTTGTAAAAAGGGCTTTATAAATACATTTGATTGATTGATTGATTGTCTGTGGAAACCCTGGGCTTGAGGTAGTGTGCCTGAACTCCCAACTGGTTGCGAACTCCTGCATTTCTGCACTCACCAGCTGTCTTCCATTGTCTGAAAAGAGTTCATTGGGTATGCCACGTCTAGCAAATATAGACTTTAGTGATGTTATGACGTGTTTGCTTGTAGTACCACTTGGTTTTGAAATCTCTGAATATTTTGAATAGTAATCCACACACAATAATAATAATAATAATACATTAAATTTTTATAGCGCTTTTTAAAGACCCAAAGACGCTTTACAATACATACATAACAAACAAATACAGATAGAGCAATGAGACAAATGGTAGCTAACAAAACAAAAAAGGGGGGGGGGGTTCAAACAACATAGGGCAGGGGCTAGGGATATGCTTGTTTGAACAGATGAGACTTGAGGTGGTGGATGAAGATGGCAACAGATTTAGAGTCACGGATGAATTGTGGAAGTGCATTCCAAAGTCTTGGAGCAGCCCTTGAAAAAGCCCTGTCACAAGAGATACTCTGCGTCATTGTAATGGCATAAATCCAGTCCTACCTTTGACCAAGCTCTTTCTGGAACAGGGTTAGGGTTAGGGTGATATCAGGGGTTCTCTTTGATTGTTGTGTTTGTTGCAGACGTCAGATTTTCCTACAGTCTCGTCAATTTCTGTAGCCATGCCGGGCCAGAAGAAGACATCTCTGGCTTGTTCCTTACGTTTGATGATGCCCGTGTGTGCCTCGTGGATTTTCTCTAACATCTCACCTCTAATCTTCTTCTGCACAACTAATTTTGAGTTTTTGAACAACAGGCTGTCTGAGTATGATAACTCCTCTCTGTAAGTCCAGTAGTGCCATATATGCTTTGACATTTGACTCTGTGAGTCTGGCATGTATTGAGAAAAAATATCTTTGCTCAATACATGCCTAATGAAGCTGATTTCAGTTAGACTGATTTCACACTTGTCTCTGTTCAGCTTCAAGTTTATACATCTGAGTCTGTCTAGTAGTTTTCTTAGTCGTCCATCATGTGATTTTCTGTTCACTCCCCAGATGAGAATGTCATCCATTACATTCACAACTCCATTATCCCACAACTTACAATCATTCCAGATGTTGGGATAGGCACTGCTGAAACACCTCTGGTGCTGATGAAATCCTAAATGGGAGTCTAGTGAATCTGTATCTTCCATATGGGGTATTAAAGGTACATAGTCTGGAACTTTCTTTGTCCAGCTGGATTTGCCAAAATCCTTGATTTGCATCCTCCACAGAAAATACCTTTGCTTGGGGCAATTCTGCAACAACTTCTTCTAATGTTCTGAGAGGATAGTGCTCTCTTTGAATTGCTCGGTTTAAATCTTGCAGATCAATAAAAACCCTAATCTTAGACTATAGTCATCATGCTATTAACCCATTCTGTAGGTTTGTTTTGTTTTTCACTGACACCCATATTTTCCATGCACTTCAGTTCATCTCCCATGTCTTTTCTCAGGGGTACTGACACTTTCCTGGGTGGATGAATCACTGGTGTGACTTCGGGGTTTATCTGAATGGGGTGTACTCCAGGAAGACATCCCAGTCCAGTAAATAGATCCTCATATTCACTCAATATGTCTGTTTCAACTTCATTTTCGATTTCATAGATCCTCTGAATTAAGCCTAGTTCAATGCATGATTTTTTTCCACATATTGTACATTGTTACATCCCCAGTGCGTATATTCACAAATATCCTTGTGAACAGTAGTCCTGCCTCTGCTGTCATCCTTATTCGCACCCACGACCCCATACATTTTTCCCCAATCCACGAGGGCTTCACACTTAACGGGGAGTTGTGCTCTCTCCTCCGGGAGGCGTGTGTAACACAAGTTTTGTTCTATTACCTGGAATTACAGCTCATACAGCTTGTCTTTGTAAAGGCATTTAAGTGTTTTCTGTCCCGATGGCGACATCTTGTGGCCAATGTCATTAGCTTACAGCATGCTTTTTTCGTTGCTTCTCTGTTTAGCTTAAACTCTTTTAAATCTCTTATGGATATTACGTTACATTCTGCATCTATATCAAATTTAACTGTAAGTGTTTGGTTGTTTACCCTAAGCATTTCCATCTACTGCTCTTTCCCAGTTGACAAGTCCAACATTTCTACATTAGCTACGTTACACAGTTCTGTCTTTTTCTGTTCAGCTGTTCCAATGAACATGTCATCGAGGGTGGGCGTTCTTTTCTATTCCATGTATTCTGCAACACGTTTAAAAAAAGTTGGGACGGGACATGTTTACCACTGTGTTGCATCACCTCTTCTTTCAACAATACTCTGTAAGTGTTTGGGAACTGAGGAGAACAATTGCTGTTGTTTTGAAAGTGAAATGTTTTCCCATTCTTAGTTGAGATAAGATTTCAGCTTCTCAAGAGTTCAGAGGACGCGGCGTCAGTGATTCACAAAAATAATTTAAACTTTTGATTAGTTCCACAGGACAGTTTTCCACTTCGCCTTAGTCCATCTTAAATGAGTTTGGGCCCAGAGAAGGCGGCGACGGTTCCGGATCTTGTTTATATATGGTTTCTTCATTGTATAGTAGAGATTTAACGTGTATTTGTGGATGCAGCAATGTACTGTGCCCACAGACAATGGTTTTAAGAAGTGTTCCTGAGCCCATGCAGTGATTTCCGTAACAGAATTGTGTCTGTTTTTAACACAGTGCTGTTTGAGGGCCCAAAGAGCACAGCCATCCAATATTGGTTTTGGGCCTTGTCCCTTGCGTACAGAGATTTCTCCAGATTCTCTGAATCTTTTAATGATATTATGTACCATAAATGATGAGATCCCCAAACTCTTTGCAATTTGACATTGAGAAGCATTCTTAAATTGTCACACTATTTGCCTGCGCAGTCAATCAGTGAGTGATGAAACCCTCCCCATCTTTTCTTCTGAAAGACTCATCCTCTCTGGGATGTTCTTTTTATACCAAAATCATGTTACTGACCCGTTGCCAATTAACCTAATTAGTTATGAGATTTTTTAGCATAACACAAGTTTTCCAGTCTTTTGTTGCCCCTGTCCCAGCTTTTTTTAAACCTGTTGCTGGCGTCAAATTCAAAGTGAACATATATTTTTCAAGAAAATATAATATTTCTTAGTTTCAACATTTGATACGTTGTCCATGTACTATTTTCTTTTGAATATAGGGTTTCAATAATTTGCACATCATTAGGGCTTCTGCAAGCAAAGCCCTATTGCGCTGAAGCCCTATTGTGTTTCTTGGCGTTCATTATTATTGTTATTATTATTATTATTATAATTATCCTGCCATTTTTTGTGAAAAATGTAAATTCCTGTGATACAAAAGGTTGCAATAGGTCCACAATTTACATGGTAGTACAAGCCTAATGGCCACATCTTCTGATGCAGTGCCTTGCAAATCGGCCTCAAGGTGGCGCTGTGAGATGCCTCCAAATTTGCCAAATTTGGAAGCTCACCACGCCCACCCCATGTGACCTAGAGTCTTGATAGTTGGTACATCGGTCAATCTCCTCACAAGGAACAATTTTGCCAATGGGACTTATAAAATCCGCCATTTTGGATTTAGTGAAAATCACTTCAAACGCTACTCCAATCATACCAAATGACCGATCTTCACGCAGTTGAATATTTGCCATCTATGGACCAAGCTCTCTCAACGCAAGTCAAGCCGGAGAATTTCATTGAGAAACATGGCCGCCACTGACCAATAAACATTAGTGTGGGCATGGCCTGTTATATAAATGCATTTAAATAAGACACGGATATTCATATCGCAAAATATGCATTTGTACACATGTTCAAAACAATCTCAAGAATCAAGATATGCAGGCACTTTCAGCTTGACTATACGGGGTCGCTATAAAATGCAAATGTTTATCATGGTTGATATCTCTTGATCCATCTGAGAGTGATGAAATATTGCACACATGCTGAGGGACATGAATTCAGCTAAGCAGTAAAGTATGGTTCACTTTGGACTAATGGTGGCACTGATGGACTGGAAAAAACATTCAAGGATGCTCAATGTCTCATAGCGGCTATACTGTTTGAGATAGAATCCTTTTAAGACTTGTGTTTAAAAACATAGAGGATATATACTGATGCTGGTGCCATTTAGGCAAGTGGTTCTGGAGAAGTACATGTTTGAAGTCAGTCAGATATAGTGCAAAATATGGAATAGTTTATTTCAGTGAGATGTAATGCAAAAGCAAACATTTGTTATTAAGTTGAAGGTATCCTGATATTTAGTCATGTAAGCTTAATTTAAGTTTAATTACATTCGGTTTTGGTGCATACCTTCGGGCGCATTACTTTTCTCCAAAATGTTTTCATATCTCACCAGAGAGAAGGGAAATGTAGTTTTTTCATAGGCAGATTGACCCTATTCAAACCACAGTGTGGTGATTAAGACAACAATGACCACAATCCTTTGCAAAATCCTCTCTTTTTGAAGTGTGGTCGACAGAAGAAACAAGTAGCTAGCTACATTCTTTGCCAAACAAAACTGCTAATATGGATCTGGTTTAACATCTCCGTTCAAATGGACACATTCTACTAAGGTTAAGGAACTTATTTGCAAACAGTTACAGTGATGTTATCATGTGTTAGCTGGTTAGTTAGCTTTGCTATACAGTTGAGCATTATGGCGCTTTTCCACTGCATGGTACCGGCTCGACTCTACTCACCTCGCCTCGCCTCGACCCGCTTTGGGAGCTTTTCCATTGCATGGTACCAGCTCGACTCGGCTCTACACGGTTCGCCCTGGTTGGTTTTCCACTGCAGATAGTGCCCTGTACACGCCCATAGTGACATCCCAGGAAAACTGCCATGACTCCACCTCCAACGCGACACACACGGGAACAACAATGGAGATATCGTATACCTAATACTGGCGAAAAGCCAGCATTTACCAACTAACGTAAACCCTGCAGTGACCAGAAAAATCTATTAAATGAACTCCATCAATTTTCTTTTAAATTGACAAGCTTTGAACATAAAGTGGCAAATCAAAAGTAAACTAAATCTGGATAACATGGTCACAGACCCTGTTTGAAAAACAGTGAAAATGTAGAATAGAACTATCACCCTGCAGTATAAAAGATGACGTAACTGCAATGTTCTGTTAGATTTAAGCGTATACACCTAACATTTCAACGCCAACACATTTAAAACAACCTACATAACCCCTTCATCTCGATTAAAAGGTATAAATAATTGCTTTATTAATTGCCAGCTATAATACCACACTGACTGTCTCAAGAGTAGCCTATTGTAGGCTATACAAGGCAACGTTTATACCGGTAGTAGTAAGGAAGCACGCGTGAGCAGTAACTTTGGTCTTAATACATTTCAAACTGTAAAAATGGTTAGAAGGCTTGGTAGGCTGCTTCTGTTTGGCTTGACATAACTACTTTGACCAGTGCAATGTATGCCAGTTAGCCTATAGAAAAACCCAGTGGAGGAAAAAGATGAGGTCCTTTTGTAGGTTACAAAAACAGTGCGTCTTTGTGGGTCTCACGGGGAAAACGAGTTGATTTCAAACCGAGAGGAGTTTTGGGAAAATATGATTGCTTATATTACGAGTCTGGTCCTATGCACTGGCACTGAAATTAACCCATTTCAATGCAAGGACTCCTGGCACAGACACGCAAAGAGGCGCCGTTCTCGTCTAATAAAACCATTCTCTGACAATGGACGGCTAACACGCTTTGAGTCACTCTTGTCCAATCAGAGGTCTTCCGTGTTTTCACGTCACCTTTTGGTATCACCTCAGCTCGCTTGTAACCTCGACAAAGCAGGTACTAAAAAAAGTACCTGGTACCAGGTACTATCCCAACTTTTGGCCAGTGGAAAAACAAAAAAGGCGAGCCGAGTTGAGCCAATTCGAGCTGGTACCATGCAGTGGAAAAGCTCCCAAAGCGGGTAGAGTCGAGGCGAGTAGAGTTGAGCCGGTACCATGCAGTGGAAAAGCTCCCAAAGCGGGTAGAGTCGAGGCGAGGCGAGTAGAGTTGAGCCGGTACCATGCAGTGGAAAAGCTCCCAAAGCGGGTAGAGTCGAGGCGAGTAGAGTTGAGCCGGTACCATGCAGTGGAAAAGCTCCCAAAGCGCGTAGAGTCGAGGCGAGTAGAGTTGAGCCGGTACCATGCAGTGGAAAAGTGCCATTACTCTGCCTTTGTTAATGCTAAAGCTAATTGGGGAAGTGGAGGTGAAAACAATAGTTTTCACCAGGAAAAACACTAAAAGGCAATAACTAACGCTAGGTAACTAATGCAACCTAACCTTATTATGAAAACTCCGGTACTGTAGCAGAAAGTTGCTAATATACAAAGCAGTAGTACCAAACAATAATTAGCATTATTGATATCAACAATTTACATGATTGTTATAAAAACAATTTGCATTCTTGATATCAAGAATGAAATTGCATTTGTAAATAATTCTTGATATCAAGAATTATATTTTTGATATCAAGAATGTGAATTGTTGATATCAAGAATGCAAAATGTAGATATCAATAATGCGAAATGTTGATATCAAGAATAAAAATTGGTGATATCAAGAATGCGAATTGTTGAAATCAAGAATGCAAAAAGTTGATGTCAACAATTCGCATTCTTGATATCAGGAATGGCAGAATTGATATCTAGAATGCAAATTCTTTATATCAAGAAAGTGAATTCTTGATATCACAAAAAGGTGAAATTTGATAGCCTGAGAGAACAACCTATCAGTGCTGTCATTTGAAAAACTGACAGAAAGAACAGCCAGTTATTGACAACAACATTGAAAATCGGAAAACGCACACACAAAATTCTTTGAGATACCTACCCTGTATGATTTATTTATTTATTATTATTTCAGTTGTCAGATATCCATGTAAAGTGGCTCTCAAAAGTATTCACCCTTTGACTTTTTCACATTTTGTGTTATAATCTCAAATCAAATTGATTTAATTAGGAATTTTAACACAGTCCATTAAATATCAAAGAAAAAAATAACATCTACAAATTACCCTAACCCTAAATTAATAGAAAATATGAAACAGAAAATTCATAAGCAGGGTGAAAACTTTTGAGGGCCACTGTTTATATTCTACCGAACACCTGGCACTCTAAAGTCACTGTTATATTTTTACTTTAACTTAAACACAAATTATGTAATTTCGATGTTTGGCATAATATGTCAACTTGAGCTTCAAGAACAGTGACTTTCAGTTACAAATGCACAAGTACTACTTCCACTTGTATTTATTTTAAACATTACTTTCATTAGAAACATTTAAAACACATCAGTTACATTTTACACAGATGTTTTTAAAAATGTTTTAAAAATCTTGAATTTCATAATAAAATGTAATTGTAAGGTTCACATTTGTCTAGTTTTTTAAATAACAAGCATTTCTGATGCTTAAAATGACAAACATACAGATTTGACTAATATAAGACTACTCAGCAGGTCTTATATTTCCCTATAGCAGATTTGATATTTTAGCTTCAAATCAGTTATCCCTACAATGTCATCTTGCTTGCTGTTGATCAGGGCTTAGTGATCTCTGGATGTGGCACATTCACTGAACAGTCTTGTACATCACGGTCCAATTGTAACAGGGAAAGGTGAAAGCCATGGTGATGAAGCATGGTCTCCAAATCGTCTTCAGCGAAGGGGTCTTCGACAAAGACATTGTTGATTGCAGTGGTGTTTGTTTGACGACTACTGATCATTCCCTCCATCCACAAATGGCTGGGTGTCTTATTGTTGGCAGTCCTTAGCCTGTGATTGGTCCATGTGCTTCAGAACTGGTTAAATTGTTGCTGGAGTTCAGGCCTGTAAACCTGCTGAAGTGCAGACTTCTGTATCTCATCCTGTAGGTCAAGTATTTGCACATCCTCAAATTAGTAAAACAGATTGTACAGAGAATGAACTACCTGGGTGAAGACATGGCGCCAAAGGCACTCAATACGTTGATTGCGCGCGATTTCCCAGTAATATGACTTTATCCCGCCCATTTAGTAAGGTCATCATTAATAGAACCAAAGTGTTTTCACCACCATGGTCTGACCTAACTCTTGATGGTAAATAATCCTCACAGGTTGCTCTCTCAAAGCGTGACACAGTAGAAGCAGTGTTGTTGTTGTTGCATTTCAGAAATGTGATGAAGCGAGAATACCCATCTCTGCCGGCATGTATTACAAATCCCCATCTGAAATAAATATTTAATTACTTTTTATTTAAATTAATGGCTTTTAAAATTCTCAGGGATTCGGACAGTTGAGACTACTTAGAAAAATAACCTTTGAAATAACTTCACATGCATATGGCCATCTATGTGCCACAGGCTGTTGGGGAAAGACACATAATAAGTGCGTCTGAGCAAACACAATCTCTGAGCTGCCGCATCTGGGTCAACCCTGTTGAGGGTCTCACGAATTCTATGTCTTGGTATAATGATCCCTTCAGCCAACAAACATCCTCGCATCATCTTTAAAAAGACACAAACAAGGTATATTTAATTAATATAAGGCTGACATAACCGGATAATAAACATGGCAGCTGAGGTCAGTTCACAACTAATTATCTTAAAATGTCATTGTCTTTAGATTAGATTTCGATTCAACTTTATTGTTATTGAAGAGTACAAGTACAGTACAACGAAATGCAGTTTACGTCTAACCAGAAGTGCAAATAGAGGAGTGCAGAAAAATGTACAGGTACAAGTATATGTATATACAAGTGGAATGAATAAGTGTGCATTTAATGCAAACGCATTACATATGGAAATTCTAAATGTGCAAGCAAGTTTATTTATATAGCACAATTCATACATAGAAGCGATTCAATGTGCTTTACAAAGAGAAAGAAAAAAATATAAAAATACAATAGCATAAAAACAAATACTCAAATGAAAACATCAAAACAACATCATAATAATAAAACATAGAATAAGAAAATAGAAATAGAATAAAAACGAGATAAAAACATAGGAAACTATAATAGCTTTAAGGCTTAACAGTGCGATTAAGTTTAAGTGCTCAGTTATAGGCGCGTGAAAAGTGAAGTGTTTTTAACCTGAATTTAAAAATTGATACGTTTGGGGCGCATCTAAGATCTTCTGATAGTTTATTCCAGTTATGTGCAGCATAACTGCTAAACGCAGCTTGGCCATGTTTAGTTTGGACTCTGGGCTCTACTAGCTGACCTGTGTTCATGGATCTAAGAGCCTTTCCCGTTTAATTTCTTCAAACATATCGGAAATGTATTCAGGGTCTAAACCATTCAGTGATTTATAAACTAAAAGCACCACTTTAAAATCTATTCTGTAACTGACTAAGCCAATGCAAAGATTTAAGAACCGGAGTGATGTGCTCTGTTGTCTTGCTCCTGGTTACCATTCTGAATGAGCTGCAGCTGTTTTACAGTCTTTTTGGGGAGTCCAGTTAAGAGGCCATTACAGTAGTCAACCCTACTAGAGATAAAAGCATGGATGAGCTTCTCTTGGCCTTTTTGGGACACCAAGCCCTTAATTGTTACTATATTTTTAAGATGATAGAATGCTGTTTTGGTAATCGTTTTGATATGATTGTTAAATGTGAGGTCTGAATCTATCAGAACACCAAGATTATGCACTTGATCCCTGGTTTTTAGGACCCGAGAATCCAGCTCTTCACTAATACTAGTTCTTATTTTTTTGTTGCCAGACACAATAATCTCTGTTATCTTGGTTTAAAATTCACAAATTTACAGAATGTCATTGTCTTAATAGCCATGATAGATGTGACAATCTGTCATCAGTGTTTTGACACCTGTGATGGCATGACAGCTGTGACAAGGTGAATTACAAGGAACGGTGAAATCCAGATAAGATAATTTGTCATCAGCTGACATTGGTTATGTCTGACTTATGACATATTGTTCAAGGCAAGTAATACGTGAAAATGTTACACATCACTCCATGAAACAAATGACAGACTAGCGTCCAGTGGATTGACTGACGGACCTCACACCCTGATCTGGGGTATTGCTGGTGGAGTTTGCGTATATGCTGCTCAAGTGCATCTTCCTCAATAACTGTAAATCTGCTTCTGATTGAAATTCCAAACGACTTCATTTCGAAGATATGATGATGAACACCCTAGCTGCCGTGCCATCGCCTTGACCTTGAATCCCTGGCTCTTGAGCAATTAAATTTGTGCTCTGTTCACAGCAATAGCATGTCTACCCCATTAACTTTTAAGAAATTAGCTTGTTATATTGATTCATACTATCAGGCCTGTTTTTTGTTTTTTTAAATCTCTCTTGGAAAGGGTTGGCCTGGAGTGACTTGATAGACTGGACAATGTGTTACTGAGGCTGCAGGTGGGGCTATCCCCTCCTTACAGGACAAACCATCATAATTCAGTCAAGCACAATAATATAAGACAGGTAACAAGACAAAAACTCTGGTGCGTGCTGGAATCTGGTGTAGCAGTCTAAAGCAGTCTAAACTCCTGACTCCAGACCCTGGTGACGGTTTAGAGCCCCTACATGGACAACTGTCTGCCCTTCATCCGTCTCCCTAGCCTCTTTCCTATGGTCCTGGCAATAAAAAAATATAAAATACCTCCAAACATCTTCAAAAACTCAAATAGACACAGGACAGACAGGCTGATAATCAAGATTTTGATATCCTGGTTCCTGTTACCGGTCTCCTGACAAAACTTTGGAGTTTGACCCACTCCAAGGAATCTCTAGTACACAATTTAGGACCTTATATTATTACTGATTCATTTATGTGATTATGGCAGTTTTTTAAATTTAAAAATATAAGGTTGCATTAAAAGATGTAGATTGGATGCATAGGTTGTAGACATCTAGTATGCTGAATGCCACACCAACTGATCTGTTGTCCTTCCCTCCCTAGGTCTGGGTTAGGGTTAGATTGGATGCATAGGTTGTAGATGTCTAGTATGCTTAATGCCATACCAACTGATCTGTTGTCCTTCCCTCCCTAGGTCTTCCAGCTACCCAGCATCAGTCTCTGAACTCCAAACACCCCACCCAAGACAGACTTCACCCTCGCCTCTCCTATTCTTTCTTCCACCTGATGGACTCTTCCACATTGGCCCTGCTTCCTGTTTCTACTCCTGCTGTCCAACCAGCCACTAGCTGCACATGTGCTCCATTTCCATCCACAGATACTTCAGAGAACTTTTCATTCCACCAAAAGCCACAGCTGCTGAACACAGATGACTAGGTTGATTGTATCATGGTTGGGTTTAAAATATTGTTAAAAATATAAAACGATGATTTTGGTACATGTGTATGTATGAGCAATGATGATCTGTGAAATAAAAATGGGTGTTTTAAGTCAGAATTAATTTTGAAGTTGCATTATATGGCAAAATGTTACAAACATACCCAGAAGGTAGAGTATAAATTTGCATGAACAACGCTGATTCGTTGACAGGTGGAAATATGTAATTACAGTTAAACAAAACATTTGTAAATGCGTATTATGAAATTGTACAATGGGGGTTAAAGCAAGATTGTTTTCTTCACATTGGTAGAAATGTTTAACAGGCAACAATGGTTACAAACTGTAGTATTTGCGAGTTTACTCTCTGTGCGTGTGTGCGTGAGAATACCTCTCTGTGCGTGTGTGTCTGTATGTGTTAGTGTGGGCGGATGCTGGGACTTCTGTGTAAGATGTGCTGCAATCTCGTAATGACTTGAAGCAACTTGTGAAATCCAATTTTTGATTGCTGTATTATGGACTTGTGTTTGTTAAATGTTGAAGAGATTAATGGCGATATGGTGACAATAGCCAGTGTTTATATGTAAGCGGATGAGTTTGTCATTAATAGATAAAATTAAATGACGTGATGTCACGGCTGAGCCATGATAACTAACGATAACAACGACTGAGAGCATCACTGTGCTTGTCAAACGTATACAAATAGTTCAACTGTATCCGTATGGCAATTTTAAGCAATGTAACCGGTGTAGTTCTAACGTGAAGAACGACGACGTAAACCAATGAAAAAGAGGAGTAACCTTTTGGCGGGTCAGATCGTCCCTTCTTCTGTAAACCCCCCAGACGGTGGGTCAGAAAGACCCGAGGGCAAGGGGACGGGGCAGGCTAACGGTGTGTCAGAAAGATCCGAGGGCAAGGGCACGGGTCAGGCTAACGGTGGGTCAGAAAGACCCGAGGGCACGGGTCAGGCTAACGGTGGGTCAGAAAGACCCGAGGGCAAGGGTCAGGCTAACGGTGGGTCAGAAAGACCCGAGGGCAAGGGTCAGGCTAACGGTGTGTCAGAAAGACGCGAG
>JACXGI010006834.1:0-40020 GCA_016801175.1 Esox masquinongy
ATATATATATATATATATATATATATATATATATATATATATATATACTTTTGCACATCATTTAATGTGATACGGTGTTTTTAAGATTTATTTTTTAACACCAACTGAACCATGGATAACAGCTGGATGGTGGATGGACTATTTAACATCAAGTGAAATTATTCTTGAATTTCCTTTTGAGGAGGTCCGCTGTGTGTAATTCACGTGTCAGGTTGGGAGTATATAGGATTGGGTCTGTAGACCAAATGTACCATTGTCCACTGAAATATAACAGATAATAAACACGTCAAATTATTTCCCCAAAGTAACAGAACTAATGCCGCTGGTTATCTCAGACATGACTGATTGACCATACCTGTGACAATGTGTACGTAAAAATGAGGCAATGAAAAAAGGAAGACGAAAACGTGAGCAAAATGTTTTCAAGATTTTATCTAAAAAACACACCTCACAATTGGAAGCAAGAAACAATAATCCATGATCCCCTGTGACTAACAGAACCAATATATACTGAATTAATGACTAAGTGAAAACAGGTGCATCCTCGGGAGGCGCTGCTGCCATCACTCTCTGGCCAGTGGTTAGTACACTTGTGAGGTGGAACGCTGGAGAGGAAGAGGAGCTGCGCAGCCATGCGGAGCAGACGTCATAATACCGTTTTATGTTAACGTTCTATTCACTAGAGATAAGGCCTGATGCTAACACACACACACACACACACATGCACACCCACACACACACGCGCACACATGCACACCCACAGTGCTTCTCTTATTTTGTAATACTTGGAATGATGTTTATACCACTGCAGTACATGTTCACTTCATACCACTTGAAGTACTTCACTTGTGTTCTGTGTAGATCACTTGGTATTATCATGACACGTGCAATGCCAGTGTTGTGGGTTTGATTCCCCCAGATGGCCAGTGTGTAAAGTATGCAGCTGTATGCACACTATGGATAAGAGCTTCTGATAAATTACTTGTATTGTTAACTATTTACTATCTGCAATAAAGAACTTGATTTTAAATGTGTTATTGTTTACTTTTTAACAACATGTTGTTACAATGGGAGGGGAGGGAATAAATATGTCATTTGGAAGCTGGGGATGATTTGGTGGCAATGATGATATTAGAACCAGATAAAAAAAATTACCCAGGACACTGTTTAAAGTATTTTCTTTTAGTGAAACTCAATTTAAACGCTTGCCTTGGAGAAGTAATGTTTCATCCGAAGCTAATGAATAACAAAGTGTTAACCTGCCAACTTCCCCTTTCAACTGAAATACAAGAGTTAGTTTTACCTGAGTAGATGTGAAGTGTTTTATTAATTCAAAGCTGCTGTTACATTTGAAGTGTGCGTAAGGGCTAGTTATAGCTAAGTGCGCCATCATTTCTGTTCGTTGTGTGTGTCTGTGACTCTGTAACTCTGTGTGTCTGTGTCTGTTATCTGACTGGAGAGTATAGATATCTTCTCTTCTGATATCTTCTCTTCTGAATAATCCCCACACTCTCTCTGGCTTTTGCCATTACCTGTAACCGCACAAGCAGTGGTAAAGGGATATCTATGGACACACACACACACAAGCGTATATTCTGTACAGAGTGTTTACATTCGTAAAGTGTCTACAGATTATTTCATAGGCACTTGTCAAAGGGAAGTGGTCAAAGTGCGGTCACGCTTAATAAATGCCAGAGCCTTTGTTGTGGTCATTACTGACTAATTGGCATTGCCTAGTCTCAGGGAGGAAGCATAATTAGATAGGGCTAAAGGTCTGAGTCCGGAACTGCCAGAGGAAATGAATGTCATCTGTTCATGATGTTTACCATTATAGAAAGTTTTGAGTATAGGTCAAAACCAGGATAATTACTTAAACTAGTTACAGTACTGACTGTGTCGCATAATGAAGTTTTTAATTTGTACTTTCATCAGAGTACATACAAATGTCAGATCTTAATTTTAATCATCCCATTGCAGGACAACTTACCTCCAGGAAATATAAAATATGAAACGTGTTCAAAGTTTAAATAGGCTTCTGAAGTTTGCAATTCTAAATTGCTGTCAAATTTGCAATCATGTCCTTGCTTCCTTGAAACAACTTCACAGCATGTGCGTGTCATGTCCTGGCTGAGGGCCTCTAGGCATCTTCATGCGCCTGGGGCCCACTGTCAGGACCTGACCACAGTAGGCATGAGAAAAGTCATGGGTTGCATGGATTTACTTTTGTCCAAATGTTCAAACTTGCATTACCTTCTGTTTCATATCAGTTCTATTCCGTTTCCTTCCTTTGAGGCATGACAGAAAAGCACCAACACTCAGCTTGATTGTTTGCAAACAGATTGTCAATCAACTGTTTTATTCCACTTTAAACAGAAATGGCTGGTGTTGTTTGCATTAACATGCCTAATTACTGTTTAAATCAATTATTATACAATGTAGTAATATATTTAAATATATTCGACTAGGTGCCAAAGTCATTTTAATTACTGAATTACTGAGCCTAATTCTTCTCTGCAGCCACTCTCCCTTCAACCTTGTAGATGTCCTCCCCTCAAAGATGTGAAAGATTTGGTTTGGTGTAACTGCATTAATGGACGATTCATCTTTACACTGAAATGCTTTAACATTAAGAGGATTGAGGGTGCGTGGTCAGCATGAATAAATAAGTGGAACAAGGCACAAAGTGGCATTAATGCCAGCTGGTTCACACTTCAAAACAAATTGGATACAAAGTTACTGGATATCAATTGCTTGCTCCCGACAAATCAAAATTATCTGAATTCTGAAATTACTCTAATGCCGTTCATAGTATTTATCACTTTTCACTTCATTTTAGCCAGTCCAAAAGCACAGATCAGCCATCATCAGTGAAAAATGTCAACCTTTTTTTTTCACGAAATAATGTAACTTTAACCTCAATTATCTGTGTATGGATACTTGTTGACAACATGATAAAACACACACACATCCTCACACTAACACACATGAACAGACACACACACACACCATCACACATAGGTTTCATTCTGCCAGAGTGTTGCAATGGATAGGCTAATTGATATTCCCTCACGCTGCCCTGGGCTTCTCCTAGGAACCTCTCTACATTGATGCTGACAGGGCACCCTCCCACACTACTGCACACTTCAAATAAGATCAAAGAATGGATGACTGTGTGGGTTGTGTGGGTCAGTGTGTATGTATGTGTGTGAAAAATAGAGTGAGATAGATGAGTCTGAGCACAAGCGTTTTAGCTGCCTGCAATAATATTTCATTCTCTCCTCCTTTCTCATATCGCCCTCTCTCGAATGGTTAGTTTCTTTCAAGGAGAAAGCATCTAAAACATTTATTTATTGTAGATGAACACAGTCTTTATTTTGTCTCTTTATTTGTCTGAAATTAAATAAAGATGGGATGATAAATAAACTCAAGTCAGTCCTCTCTATATACAGTTGTGCTCAAAGGTTTGCATACCCTTGGAGAATTGGTAATATATGTACCATTTGTAAAGAAAACATGAGTGAGCAGGCAAAACACGTCTTTTATTTCTTATGGGATTCACATTCAACTGTAGGTCATAACCGAATGGCACAATCATAAAACAAAACAAAAAAATTAACTGACCCCTGTACAAAAGTCTGCATACCCTTAGTTCCTAATACTGCGTATTGCCCCCTTTAGCATCAATGACAGTGTGCAGTCTTTTGTAAAGTCTTTGGTCGTCTTGCATGAACCGCACATTTGAGATATCCCCAGAGTGGCTCGATGATATTAAGGTCAGGAGACTGCGATGGCCACTCCAGATCCTTCACCTTTTTCTGCTGTAACCACTGGAGGGTCAACTTGGCCTTGTGCTTAGGGTCATTGTCGTGCTGGAAAGTCCAAGAGCGTCCCATGCACAGCTTTCGTGCAGAAGAACGCAAATTGCCTGCCAGTATTTTCTGGTAGCATGCCGCATTCATCTTGCCATCAATTTTCACAAGATTCCCCATGCCTTTAGAGCTCACACACCCCCAAAACATCAGTGAGCCACCACCATGCTTCACAGTGGGAATGGTATTCTGTTCACTATAGGCCTTGTTGACCTCTTTCCAAACACAGCGCTTATGGTTATGACCATAAAGCTCTATTTTGGTCTCGTCACAAATTACAGTGTGCCAGAAGCTGTGAGGCATGTCAAAGTGTTGTCGGGCATATTGTAACCGGGCTTTTTTGTGGCATTGGTGCAGTAAAGGCTTCTTTCTGGCAACCCGACCATGCAGCTCATTTTTGTTCAAGTATCGTCGTATTGTGCTCCTTGAAACAACCACACCGTCTTTTTCCAGAGAAGCCTGTATTTCTCCTGAGCTAACCTGTGGGTTTTTCTTTGTATCCCAAACAATTCTTCTGGCAGTTTTGGCTGAAATCTCTCTTGGTCTACCTGACCTTGATTTGGTATCAAAGATCCCTGAATTTTCCACTTCTTAATAGGTGATTGAACAGTACTGACTGGCATTTGCAAGGCTTTGGATATCTTTTTATATCCTTTTGCATCTTTATAAATTTCCGTTACCTTGTTACGCAGGTCTTTTGACAGTTCTTTTCTGCTCCCCATGGCTCAGAGCCTGCTCAGTGCATCCATGTGAGAGCTAACAAACTAATTGACTATTTATACACAGACATTAATTGCAATTTAAAAAGCCACAGGTGTGGGAAATTCACCTTTAATTGCCATTTTCACCTGTGTGTGTCACCTTGTGTGTCTGTAACAAGGCCAAACATTCAAGGGTATGTAAACTTTTGATCAGGACCATTTGGGTGATTTCTGTTATCATTATGATTTAAAAAGGAGCCAAACAACTATGTGATATTAAATGGCTTCATATGATCACTATCCTTAAATAAAATGCAGGTTTTTTTGCATGATCAGCCATATTTTCAAAATCAATGCCAAAATTTCACAGTTTCCGCCAGGGTATGCAAACTTATGAGCACAACTGTAGCCCCCCTCTGTGTTACCCTTTGAAAAACCATGCACATGGTGGTACAGTGGCCTATTGACTAATGACTAATTTAATGACAATGATTGTCTTGACTGTGATGTCCTTGTTAATGTTGGAAATTACTATTGTAGCTGGAAACAGTTGAATTTTAATAGAACATCTACATACAGAGGCCCATTATCAGCAAACATCACTCCTGTGTTCCAGTGGCAAGTTGGGTTTGCTAATCTAAGTTTATCATTTCAGAAGGCTAATTGGTCATTTCAAAACCCTTTTTCAATTATGTTTGAACTTTGAACTGTTGTGCTGATTAAAGAAGCAATAAAATGCTCTGTCTTTAGACTAGGTGAGTATCTGAAGCATCAGCAATTGTGGGTTCCATTACAGGCTCAAAATGGCCAGAAACAGTGACGTCGGCCTGTGTCAGAGGGGCTTTAGCCCCCCTCTGTGTTACCCTTTGAAAAACCATGCACATTCACATTTTTATTAACCATGCAATCATGTATGGCAATTCACTATATACATCAATTGGTGGGTGCTAGGACCTGGGGAGGCTGCTACTGCTCTAACATTAAAGGGATATTTCGTCTAAAAGTCATATTTTTCTCAAAGTTCAAAAGATATTCCAGAATGCCCATAGAGTAATTTTTTTCAAACAGTCCATTATTCAGCTCTATCCCAGTCTGTAATTAACATTATTAGCATCGTCCAAATTCATGAATGGAAACATTTTGTACCGCTATTGCAAAGGTGCATTGCAAGTGGAAAACTACTCCAAAACACTTCGAACTACATTCAGTAATCTGTTGCGGTAGCATACATTTTTTAAACTTTATACTGACAAAACAGCCGGCGGAAGTGGCTGAATTCAAACTGGCACTAGCGAACTATTTCCTATAGCCACCATACACAGCTTCTGTTCTTCAGCAGTGATGTCATCGAGGTGAGTGTGAACTTTAACCTCAACAAGCTATGTGAAGATAGGTTGCTTCGCCTAGCTTTTTTAAATCGCTGCTAGTATACGCTTGTGTATAGTATTGCTATATTTTTTCAATATTTTTGTTTTAAATATTTCTTAATTCTTACTACGTAGATGTCGTGTGCCATGTCACAAGAATTTCATTGTGCAGGATGACGCTGTCTTATTATATTTCATAAATAAACTTTGAACTTCTGGATTTCCTTTGTAAGTATCTATGTCAACTTCTGCATGCTCGTGGATCTTGAGTTAATTAAATTCTACCCACTCTGCAATTGGGACGATGCCACTGCCTCTCCCGAGTCATATTGCGGGATAATCAATGGAGCAACTTCACCAACGAGACGATTTTTGCGAGAAACATTATAATACAGAGGATCGTGCCCCACGTTCACTTAGAAGAGGACTAAAGGCGAATGCATTTCTATCACGTTACCCAGGTCAACCCGTGGAGACAAGACAGATTGTAAGTAATACTTCCAATTGCTGTGTTATAATACACAGTACACATTGCCTCTGGATATTCTGGGCAAGGGTTGGGGATTAACATGTTCACCATTGCCTCCCTTTAGCTGCTCTCCAAGCTTCTATTCAGTCAATTCATCATCTGAGTATTATGTTTCGAACAAGTAAGGCTATATCCCCCAAACAATGTTCTTCCTGCTCATATTCAGTCAGACAATATATATGTATTTTCCTTTCTCTCTCAAGCAAATACATTTTAACTGTCCGAGGTGAATATCAAAGATGTAAGATGTAATGCTTGCTTTCTAGCTAGCAAATACTTACTGTTGTTTACTGTGTATGCATTTACTCTTCCCGAATGATCATGTGGATTGATACAATTGTGAACAAAACTGACCGGTAAATACAGGAAGTACCCGTTTATTTGAAATGAGAATTATATTGTGAAAATTCAAACTTTATTTCGAGGAATACAACATCTTCATGTTCTTTGAGGTAAACAACACCACTTGTCTTAGTTTAGAGTGTTTTAGAATAGTTTTCCGCTTGCAGTGCGGCTTTGCGGTAGGGTACGTACCGTTTCCATTCATTAATTTTTATGATGCTAATAACGCTAATTACTGACTGAGACAGAGCTGAATAATGGATTGTTTTAAAAAATTATTCTATGTGGCTGATGGACCTTCTCGGGGTAAGGAGACCGTCACCAAAATATGATTTTTGGATGAACTATCCTTTAAATACAGCATTTCTAGATGCTAGTACAAGTTGTAGCCTACACTTGGTGGGTGGAATAAACACTGTTGATGTTACGCATAGTGACAGTTTTTCTGTGGTTGTTTGTGGGTTTTTTAAAGTGAAGGTAGTTTCCTACAATGTGAATTTTTGGTAAGTTAGGGCAGCAAGATGATTTACATTACTTATTTACAAATTAAAAATTAATTTACAATAATTACTCTCATTAGCCTGTAAGCCAGCTATCAAGTTAGTGTTGCTTGTTAGCTAATGTTAGCTAACTTTAAGTCTAACCCATAAATAAAAAGCATAGCGGACCTATTGGGATGTCAGATGGAACTATATGTCCCATCTATGCTTTACATCTCTGGGTTAGACCGTAGATAATAGAACAACCATATTGTCTATGGTGTACCCGAGGTGAGGTAAAGGAACTCCACTAGCAGTGAGAGTGTAGGCTACTTGAGACAGAAATTACGTTATTGACATCACAAACACAACAATCATATCACAGTATCCTTAGATGTTTGTTTCCAAACAATTCATCTTTGTGAAACCATAACATTAGTGATGATCATAATGCAGTTGTATATAACTAAATTCCTCCTGCCATAATATTCAACTAACTAAGTGATTTAGCAAGACTGAAGCAAGCTTTACAGTTTGACTCATTTAATGTTTATTTTATCAAATGTTTGGACTTGTCTCGTAGGGTCATGCAAAAGGAGATGTGTGAAGGTGCATGAATATATAGGGAGCAATTGAGAGGGCTTTGAGTTTACAGATTAGAGTCTTTGCTGGCAGTGTTTGTGGATGTCATTAGTATGTTGTAGTTATTTAATAATAATAATATTACTGTTACTGTAAACAATTTACTTTATTTGTTTGATTTTGCCAGTGAGGATAGTATTCCTCTTAAGATGTTTCATCTGTCTGAATGTCAGTGTTTCTATTAAGACAAATGACTGAGGCGTGAAATTCAAATAAAAAAATGTCTATGGTGGAATCTGCTGTGTATGTCTTCTCTCTCTCCATAAAGTATTTATTATAAAATTATTCATATACTGACATTTTTGCACTGTAGTCTGTGTACTTGAATAACATCTTAGGACCTGCCACTTATCTGAGAGGGGATACAGTAGCATTGCTCCATTACTTTATCTGTGCTTATTGTAAGCAAATGGGTAGCGCTTAAGTCATATTGTATTTGTGCATAACACAAACTATGAAGAGATAGATCTATTGTGTGCCAACTTGACCAAGTAGCCATATTTTACTCTAAAAGTGCATGACGCCAAGATGTTTTGCAGCCATTAAAAAACAATCTCCTTTGGGAGCATGCCCCTTAGACCCCCCCACCCATAAATCTCCAGTGACGTCCCTGGCCAGAAACAAAGAATGTTCTACTGAAACTCGTCAGTCTATTCATGTTCTGTGAAATGGAGGCTATTCCATGCAATAAATTGCCAATACACTGATGATCTCGTACAATGCTGTGTACTACTCCCTTCACAGAACTGCACAAACTGGCTCTAACCAGAATAGAAAGAGGAGTGGGAGGCGCCGGTGCACAACTGAGCAAGAGGACAAATACATTAGCGTCAAGTTTGAGAAACAGATTCCTCACAGGTCCTCAACTGTCAGTTTCACCTGCAAAACACCAGTCTAAACGTCAACAGCAAAGAGGTGATTCCGGGATGCTCGCCTTCTAGGCAGAGTTGCAAAGAAAAACCCATATCTCAGACTGGCCAATAAAAATAAAAGATTGAGATGGGCAAATGAAAAGATGCTTGAGGAGTGCTTGACGCCTCCTACAACAGTACAGTGACCTAAAGCACAGCTCTAAACTATACAGTAACTAGGGAAGAAGCAGTCTGCTGGTATTCTGTCTATAATGGAGTGGCTAGCACAGTCACTGGATCTCAACCCTATTGAGCTGTTGTGGGAGAAGCTTGACCGAATGGTACGTAAAGAAGTGCCCATCAAGCCAATCCAACTTGTGGGAGGGGCTTCAGGAAGCATGGGGTAAAATCTCTTCAGATTACCTCAACAAATTGACTAGAATGCCAAAGGTCTGCATGGCTGAGATTGCTGCAAATGGAGGATTCTTTGACAAAAGCAAAGTTTTTGAAGGACACAATTATTATTTTATTTAAAAATAATTATTTCTAACTTGGTCAATTAATATATTTCCTTTTGATTTTGCTATATTTCCTATTCAAACTCATTTTATGTTTGTTTTCATGGAAAACAAGAGAATTTCTAACTGAACCCAAAGTTTTGAACGGTAATGTACATTGCAAATAAATTCCTGCGCCATTTATAAATATGTCCTTTATTACAATACGATGCAGAAAAGAATAGCTCTATCTTCTTCACCAGATTAGTTTTTGTATTTTTTGTATTCATGTCAATTTCCCAACATTTCTGCATGTACAGGGTTTCAGATCAACATAATGTTAATAGAATTACTGCTTTTGATATTTTGTGGAGTGCTTAGATAAAAGCATGCAGTTTGAGTAAATCTAGGAATGTCACATTTAACTAATCACTTGTGAACCGGCTGCAGGCTTGAGACAAATCTTTTGACATTCAAACATTGGTGGTTTTTCCTTTCATAATCAGATTCCCTGTGAGCGGGTGCAAATCAAACTAAATTGTAAAAGCCCACGGCCACAACTGAACGTTTCTGCATCAGTACGCTTGTCTTTTCGCTTCCAGGTACCTTTAACCGCATCTGCAGAATTGTCTCCTTACTAGTTGTCGGATGATCAGTTGTCGACACTTTTAGTTTATAGCAAGGGACATTCAAACCCCTGCAAGGTAAGTGAAGTCCACAGACATTATGCACATGCCTTTGTTGATAGGAAATGTGGTTTTGCCAAGCCCATATACGTTTTTTTTTTATCTTTTGTCTGAACCTTTGGAACACTGCAAAACTACGGGTGTCAAGTAATGAATATCTAATAACTAGTAAGCAGGCTATTCCGTAGTTGTGGTTGAATATAGCTTCCAGGGAGACACGGGCATTTGTCAATACGGGGGTAGTTTGTGAACACTATCTCCATGGTAACTTGTTTTGTTTAGGTGGCACTTGAGCTGTTTTTATGAACCCATGACACATATAAAAACATATTTTTCTAGGAAAAAACATTTAGCAGTGATTTAAATGTTGCTAAACAATTAGAGGATTTTTGACACAGATCAATTTAAGATATGGCTAAAGACTATTCAACTTGTACCCTTCCTGGATCCTGCTGCTTTTCTGTTTTATCCACCTGGCATCCCAGATCTAAATAAGCTCCTGATTAGAGGGAAACAATGAAAACACACAGTGGGACAGGCTTTAAGGTTGGAACTTGTTGTGTTTGAGGTTTGTAAAGAGCACTCACTCACTAGAAAAATGCTCAACATTCTCTCAGCATTGAACTGTGCCATGAAGAAACAGAATAATTGAATCATCTCTTCTGGAATTGTCCAGCAAAAGTCCAGCAATGGCTATTAAGTCATAAGAGCCAAATGTGATTGGACAGGCAGACCTTACTGTTGGGACCTGAGGGACCACTGTCAGTCAGTACGAAACACGGTTTAGCTCTTGCATAAAATGTTTATTTTGGGGGTAGTAATGGCAGATATGACACAGATTGGAAGGTTCAAGACCCTCATGAGACACCACTGTAGAATGGAGGGATATATTCTAAGAAGAAACAAGAACAAAAAAACAAAATGTATCTTATGGAATTAATTGCTTGCGGCTTGCGTCATGCATTTGCTGCTACATTGTTACCAATTGAAAGACGTAATTATTAGATTGAGCAGGTTTTCTGATCTCTCTTGAGACTTTTACCAGTAAACGAGTCACAAGATATATTCAGCTAAATTCAGTACCATCTGTATGTTTTGGGAGAGTGAATAATTTTTTGTCAATATTCAAATAGTTTGTATTTAAAATTTAAAACATGACAATAATCAGTTTGTATTTGAAATTTAAAACATTACAATAATCCTCCTATTTTCAGGCAAATGTGTTTTTATTAATGAAACACACCTTACTAACCAGATAGACCTGCCAATTCTCAAAATACTCATAGCCTTTTTTCTTCTTCAAAAGAAGAGAACATATACAGGGAGGGCATTGTCTATCACTTTTTGAACTGTCAAAACAAAGACTTTTAGTTTCACTATGTAGTTCAGTATAACTAAACTTAACAAAAAAAAGTTTTTCATTGAGTTAGAGGTGACTCTGTGACCTCTAGACTGACAGTAGATGGAGGACAGCAAATTAGGATTTAATGGTTCAGTGGCCTTGTAGGTTATTTGGTTTCATTAGTGTCTCAGTTGTAGTCCTTTGACACCCCCAGTCTATCCTAGGGCCTATTTGCAAATAGCACTCTTTTCCCTAAATAAGCATACTTCTTTTGACTAGAGATAATAGGGTCTAGGTCAAAAAAAAGTGCACTTAATAGAGAACAAGGTGCAGTTTGGGTTGAATCCCTAATCTTGTCACTATCTGAAGGCCATTGCTCTGTCATTCTCACAGAGATCCATATTGTTCTAGCGCTACTCCGTTGACACATTATTTCCTCTGGACAATGCATGAAGAGCATTTAATAGCTTTTACGTCTAATGCCCCTTGGGAAAACAAACAATTTGGCTGCCCACCGAAGTGGGTATGAGAAGAAGAGATGTAAATAACCAATGTGTCTGTTGGCACTGGAGTGTTGTTCTTTGTCCCCCAATGATGAAATGGGGAGGATTTGTCCTAGTCTTTGCGTGCATATGTACTTCACACACAATATCTTAGACACAACAGGCCCGATTAAAAAAAGCGTGTGTATGACGCCCTGGAGATTCTGCACATCCAAATGGTGGATTTTCTGCCATAATAAAAAAAGTTGTGAAAATCAGTTTAAACACTATTTCTCCAGTGCCAGGTATCCATCTATGGACCAAAACAATGATATCATTTGTTAGCAGGTGTTTTTTCTGTTTGAAATGAGGTGCATCCTTCATACAGATCCCAGTAAAAATGTTGGTTTTTGATTTTTCTAAATACTGTGAATGTCGAAACCTTAATGTGGAATGTGGAACACTTGGAATTGGTAACTAAACGTAACTGTCAAGTTGCTTTATTTTATATTCCAGCCTGTCTTTCCAAATATTGTTTATAATTTTGTTTTATTTATTGTTCCTCTGTCAACCTCACCATCCTCCTATTAACAATTTCCCCCATCACAGAGGGGACCTGAATAGAGCCCCTCTCCCCCCACAAAGTAATAGGAATAATACACAGCCTTGTTTACTGAAGTCTCATTTGGTGACATTTTGTTTTCCTCTGCGGCAGGGCATCTCTTATGCAGTAACGTAATTCTGAGGAAAGAGATTAAATTAGTACGTCAACTCCTGATGGATCTTTATACATCCCTGAGGTTGTGGTAAGCAGCAGGTTTGAGTTACAAGACCAACTTCTCCATTAAATTTTCAATGTTTTTGGGCAATTTTCATCACGTTTCGGAAATTTGAATCATGTATCTGTCTTTAGTTATTCTGTGTTCATTCACAGTTGATTTTGGGTGCCTTAGTACATTTTAGTAATTGAATGTGGTTCCCAACCTTTTTTGGTTGTTGTACCACCAACAGAATTTTGCTTTGCATGGAGTATCCCAACAGTACCCCCTTGTGTATTTTACCAGTACGTCTATGGTCTCTTGAGTATTCCCAATACCCCCTGTGGAGTGGCCAAGTACCCCCAGGGGTCCTAGTACTCCTGGTTGGGAACCACTGATTTAACTGATCTGATATCGAGAGCAAGTTAATATTATTGATTGCAAACAGTACTTTACCAATATTTTTTATTTGTCAAGGGGAGAAGAGGAAACAAACGAGCTAAATGCAAGTTGGGGAAGATTAGGTGACCATGACTGTATGAGGACCAGATTGGAAATGCAGCCAGAATGCAAGAATTATCACCCCTATGATAAGTGCCATGGGATCTTTGGTGACCACAGAGAGATAGGAAACCCATTTAACAACCCATCTAATATATGGCACCTTGCACAATGTCCTCTTCATTGCCCTGGTCTTTAGCCCAGAGGAAAGACAGCCCCCTACTGGCCCTTTAATACCACTTTCAGCAGCATCTTGTCTCCAGTTCAGGGACCACCCTGCTTATCTTTAAAGGCATACCAGCAGAGGGATGCAGAATGCTATGTGGTCTCTAGTGTGTTTTATGACAATGTGATTTGATCTGGGAAACTTTCATCATATTGAATGGCTTAATGACATTCTTGCTGTAGAATCATTCTGTATCGGTGCCACACCAGTTCTAAAACAGAAACTTTTAATCCACATGCCCCCGCCTGAAAGAGTGCCTTTGTGACAAATGAATTTGAACAGTTTGGGGCGGACTGTCAGTTCACACTAACAATGTTATCTCCTAGTATAAGCTGTATAAATGGGTCAGAAATCATTACAGGTCAGGTCCATTGCAGTAAGGAAGGGCTCCAAGCCTACTTAAGGTTGGAATGGGTCGGCCATGGAGTCCCACACTTTCCGAAGGAAAAGAAATGTAGGTATGTACTCAACTTTCTAGCAACCAGACAGTTTTAAATAGAACAGCTGAAACTGAAAAAAAGTTGTTTTTATTATGTATGATTCTTTAATGTCTTTTAATTTGGTTGTATTGTTAAAATCTAGATGTCCAAATTGCTGGATCTTTAATAGCTTAAGGGAAGTGGAAAGTTGGTTTTGGCTCACATACTATGCAGGGTTGATATCACTTTCAATCACATGTTCAGAATGTTTTTCATTTTAGCTATCTCTCACCGTGGGATTCAGCATAGTGTTGCAGAAGTTTATATCTTGGATTATTTCAACACAGCGATGTGTAGTAGCCACTATTTCGGCATTTCAGATAGCTGCACTGCATTTGTTTTACAGAAGCGGCAGGCATCTGCCAGAACTTAAGGTAGTATTGAATTGAACGAGATTAAATCACTGCCCAGTGTTCTGCATTGCTGCTTTGGAGCCTATCTAATCTTTATGTATGATTCAAATATGTCTCCGTCTACATTCTGTAAATTAACGATTTATCTATCCTCACATGCGGCGTCAACTACCCAGTGTCACATCTCTGGTCAAAGACGATGTCTAAGACGCTGCGTCCTCCATAAAACACAACTTTCTATGTCCCAATTCTGCTAGATCCACCCTAAAGCAGTTGAAGCATTGTCTGCATGATTTGAAGGTTGCAAATGACGACGCGCAACACTGTAGCTCCAAACTTTAAGGTAATACTTCACCGTTGTGGTAAAGGTTCTTCGCGGAGGTGCTTCGTCGCTCGTGAACTATTGCGATGTCTTCTAAGTAACGTGCTTTCTCTGTGCAAACAGCTGGAGACGTGTGGTTATGTAATGGTATTCTTCTTGCTTATGGGATTAGACTCTATACCCTCATTTAAAGTAATGTATTAACTGTGAAAAAAACATTGCAGTAAATATGATTTGCAATTCATAATTTATCTAGAGAAGGCGTGTTAATGGCAGTGGGTAAAAACTAGAATATGTAGGTCATTGATAGAAAACATTATTGTTACTGCAGCATATCTTCTTATAGCAGTGTTTAATTTGTCGTGTTAAAACCTTTTGAAAGAATTACATTTATGCAAACAAGCTCTGGCACTGTTTACGCAGTTTCTTAACAATATTCATCCCATTTCTGAATACTTCTAATTCAGACAAAAAATCCGATCAGAAAAGGAGAGGGAGAAGGTGAAAAAGCAAGAAACTGAATTGAGACAAATTGTCTCGATTTATGGAAAGTATACTTCCGTGAATTGGTAATTTAAAATATAACATGTATCTAAGCGGTTGCCTACATTTCAGTGAAGCACTGAATATATAGCCTATTACAGACAGACTTTATTGTAATAGTCAAGTTCGTGTCGTATCTCTGTCCATATGCTCAATACTGGTTTTACGAGCAGTCATTGTTGGGCTGACAGTGTCCGCTGCCGGCTGCGACATAAACTGCACTGTCTCCAACTGCATCTGTCTCTCTGGCTGCTTCTGATCTCAGTCTTGCCTCGGGCTGTTTTTTCACGTGAAGACCGGCACGCGACTGGTCACAGGGGGACTGTAGCGGCGAAAACCCCCGTTGAACCAGACAGACGCACGCGCGCACTCGCACACACACACATACGAACCCACAGGTATTTTCTATTTCCTTCTTGCTCTCCCTCTCTCTTTTTTTCTAAAGCTTTGAATAATGTCACTGACCAGCTGCCTAGTTTCTAGGTGCAATGTAAAAGAGAAACAAAACGAATGCCCAATCAACCCCTGGCCCCGCCGTATTGCAATGTGTGAATGTGGGAACTACGATAAATGGAGGCGTTGATAGGGTGTGGAAAAAGAGTAGGCTATAAGAAAACGTGTCGACCGATAAAGAAAATAATGATTCATTAGTTTATCAAATTGATTCTAGATTCAAAGTTCTAGAAAACAAGATGTGCTGTGATAACATATGAAACTGTTTTCAAAGTTTAACTTAAATATAACTGAATTAAGAGGAAGGGACAAAAGTAAACAAAGAACTATAGCCATAACATGGCTGCTTTTTTAACGTTTTTTCCAAATACAAATAGTTTGTGTATAGTTGTTGTTGATATTGTAAATGATGAAGTTCAATGTTATTATGAATACGTAATGTTTTTTGCAGGCGATATAAATATATATTGTTTTAAAGAATGAGAAGCCCATAGTGATGAAACTCAACGTCTGATCCCAGTTGTTTAATTGCGGTGACCAACGGCAGATGGCTCTCTTGAGTTTTAATTTCAATGTCTGTGAAAGAATCTCATGTTTTGTAATGATGTTTTATAGTAAATTCACCAATTATTCAGCATTTGTAAGCTAGGTGTCAAGTATTTATTTTTTGGAAGAGTCTCCAGATTTGTAACATAAATATGTTCATGTCTTTGTATAATGTATGCTTCATGGTTTATCAAGCAGTTAATAATGTGCTCATATAAGTTTGCATGGGTTTGTGAGAGAGACGCAAACACGAGCCACGCGTTGTCCATGGTGCTGAATTAAATTATGGCGCTGAAGTGAATTAATTAAACCTAAAGTGGATCTCAGGCTACAGGGGCCCAAAAATCACAACTTCAAAGCATTTTTCTTGAAACACCCAGTGTCTTTGTGGCATTAGATATAGGCTATGGTCATGTTATTACAAGAGATTAAATCGCAATAGTTTAATTTCCCTAGCCTATAATTAATATTTGCATATTCCAGTTGCAAATCTGTGATTAGTTCTACAGGCTACGTTTTGATGAAGGCCACTCTTTTTTATACTCCTCTTTTACCGGACTTGGGCCATGCGTAGGCTACGCGACAATATGGTGAATGCTCCTATACAACTTATACCCTATACAAATGTACCGCTTTTGCTCTTTGCCAGAGCTGCAATTTTCCGGGTGTCCATCGTAATTTAGATGCGAACGCGTTCTGACCCGGGCGTCATTTATTGCCTAGATGATGCCTCCTTCATTATCGAATGGCTGGCTCATGGTATCAGCCCGACCCCCGTTCATAAAGCAAGGACTTCGGCTTGGGGGGGGGGTATTCAGCTTTTTACTCTATGAGACGAGAGCAATTGGGGAGAGTGAATGATTAACACTTGTTTGTGTGGAAGATGCGTTGATCTAGAGATGAAAAGTGAGGCACCTTTTTTTTGTGCGGCGGAGATTGATGCGAATTGCGCCTTTGCGCGGGAAACGAGTGCTCCGTTGCCTATGTGTTTCCAAGCCGGGTCTATGCTGTCTTTCTGATTATTCTGATTATTCACTGGATTGCTGACTCTTCAGCGGCCAATACGAAAATCCAAACAGACATTGTTTATCCGCATCGGGCAGCGTCTTTAAGTTGATCTATTTGTATGCAGTTGTCACACCGTGCAGACGTCATCCACACAGCACCCAGGTCAGCTTTGGTATATGTTTTTCTTCCTTTTTCAAATTGGTGTACGATCACCTACGTTTTGTTTTTTTCTCCGTTACAACTAAACATATCTACAATAACTGCTTAACTATGGAATATACAGATGTTGTGAAAACGCATCCTCCAACCATGCAATCGGATTGGTAGCCTATATTGCTATTCAATAGATGAAGACCATTTTTACATTCAATATTGGGTTATCATATTGACAACTATTGGCTCATTTTTTAAAAGATGAATAGCCATTTCAGGATAAGTTTTCCGTATTGCATGCGCAACTTGGCAAAAATGTCTGCGTAAACCTCGTGTTCTTGTGGTGCACCATGGCGAGTACCCTTCGTCCGACTGCGATAATCACCCACTAAACCGCGTGTTTGTTTATTAGGACAACTGGCGACTCTCGCGCAAACACACACACACGCACGCACACACACACACACACACACACACACACACAAAACACTACCGTCCGTGTCCGCCCCTGTCCAGCGTGCTGACTTTTGATTCCAGACGCGTTCTTCAGGACAAGAAAAGTAGAGAATGGAAAAAAGCAAGAGACGAGATCAGCGTGTTGGAAGATGAGATTGGACATTTACGAGGAAATAGAAGTGAAGATGCTTCCTAACGGACCGAAAACCAATTCAAATATATAACGGATGAGCAATGTCTCGTTCGAGGTGAGTTTTTTCCACCTCCAGGTATTTTATTCAACCAAACTGCTGACGAAAACATGGACTGAAATAATTTTATGATGCTCACAAAGAGTTTTTTATTATGCTCACAAACATTATATCATAGCGAAATGTTTCATACATAAGCACTACAATGTAGTGTCTGGACGATCGAAAGTGATATTTTACCTGATTCTACACCACGGACCGGACCGCCTAACAGCCACAATGGGACTGTGACCCCAGCTGTGAGCGACTAAAGGCGGTTATTTATGTGGTCTGTGCTCCGTGTACGGACGGAGTACGGACCAGACCTGACCAACAGTGAGAAATTGAGCCATGGCAGCCGCTATCGCGAGCGGTCTGATTCGAAAGAAGAGGGAGGCACGCGAGCAGCATGTTGACCGACCACCCCAGAACAGGCGAAGGAAGAGCCCCAGTAAGAACAAGGGGCTCTGCAATGGCAACCTGGTCGACATCTTCTCTAAAGTGCGTATCTTCGGCCTGAAGAAGAGGAGACTACGGAGACAAGGTGTGAGAAGTTGTATGTGCTGTGTGTGTGGTGACTATTTTTATTCCAAACTTTATTCAGTTGGTTAATAACTCACTTGCAAGTAGGCAAAGCGATTTCTCCAATAACATGGGTGCATTAGAATTCATTAACTGCACTCGTTAATAAACCAGTATGGTATTATCCTATGCACTACTGCACAATAGTGCGTACATGTTGTATATGAAATAATCTGTGGCAGCCTGTCCCATGGTTATTGGATGACAATAGCGGTCTGTTGGTTCCCAGGTGGGAGGGGAGGAACACAGACCTACCCCTGATTTATACATGCAATCTCAGGTCGATGGAAGGAAAGTAAGAGTTTCCCTGTTACGGGTTTGTCCTTAGGTATTCGTTCCACATATGGAAATGTTATATGTATTTTCTCTCTAATATAGACCGACTGGATGGAGCTGATAAGTATACTGCTGTCCGGTAATTCAGTGCATCCATTAAGCTAGTTCGTATGTCTCCATTTGGAAAATATTATTTAGCCTATAGCTGTCAGCGAAGTGAGGAGTGGACAGGGATATAATTACGTGGGATCATCAGGTGCCAAACCTGTTGCTAAAGAGATGATATCTCGGAAGTTCTAAAGTTGTTCGGTTTCCGTTATGCATGTAGGTCATTTCGATCAGTATATAATTTGCATAGGTAGATCATTTGATAATATGTATGCAATATTGCTAGCACCACATCTGTTCGCTTAAACGGCTCAATTTCTGTAAACAGCTAAGGCTGACACTAGATCAATGTATGATTTGCTACTATTTTACTCATTAGTAACCGCCAACGCAAGCCTTTAGTTATTTTATTTAGTTACTCTGAAAACGGAACAGGTCATCCACAAAGACACAGGATGACTCATTCATTCATGGTATCGCATGGTTAATAAGGTTGTATACGTTTCTATAATAACATAATGAACGTTTCATAGTGATGGCCAGTGACCGATCATGGTATGCTATATTGAGTGTTGCTGTTACTATTTCAGAAATTAACCAAAACAATAAAGCTATCATTGAATAGCTTCAAGAAATGCTTGAGCCTCATAATGTCACCATATGTTGCTTTTCAGCAGTACGCTCGATTGCCACTTTCAGGGACGTCGCTAGGCCTATTTTAGGGGGGCTTTAGCCCCGCAAAAATATTAATTAGCCCCCCTAAATTAATCAATATATCAGTCAATATATTTTCTCTGTTATTTTTTTTCCGTCAACCGTTCCATCGCATCTTAAACTTCTTTCAAATTGTGTAGAAATTGTACAGAATCGTGTTCATTTGGCAGCACGTTCGGTTGAGTTTGATGCTTTGAACGTAACTCGCTCATCTGACGCAAGCTCTCTTCTTTAAATGGGAGCTAACGTCTCCCTACTATCTGCCACCCTCATTATCGGACGTTTCTTGTGGTCGGAGGAGTAAATGCACTGGAAAGCAACGGTGCGTTTTGCTAATAAATATACCCGTTCAGCTAGCCCACCACTATTTTTATAGACATGTATGGAGGTTAAAACATTTCTTTGGAGATTTGAAAAATGTCATGTATGGAAATTGTTTTAGATAAGTTGCAATGCGTGAAATTCGACTTGCACGACAGACCGGACATGTAATATCAAAGTGATGAGTCTTTTATTCCTTTACCGGAAGGCAAGAAAGCTAGCTAAAACTTTCTAGTAGACGCTTCAGAGAAGACTACGATCTGTCATTTGTAATACAAATGAAAAGCAATTATAATGTTATTCAATAAAATAGTAAGGTGGCCAGTAAATGGGGACGGTGGCGGATAATAGGGAGGTTTTTCTTAGCTACGTCACTAACCTACTACTGAAAATATGAATATTTCCCCTGAAATGTCAAACATTATCATTAATTACATGCTAGCGGACATTTGTATGTCACTAATAATCATCATAAACATTGATGACTTGCTCAAATGATTATTCGGTACAAGATGTTTTTCAAAATTGTTGTTCAATATGCCTAGAAAAGCGCTTCGAGATTAGTTACGTTCAATTGTTCGGTTACAACTGAACACAGTTGCAAAACTGCGTGTTTCACAGATTCATGTTTGTTTGGGTTTGAAGTTAACGTATTGCTGTTCAGAGGAAGGGAGATCCGGTTACTAAATTTATTTTTTTTTTAAATTATGAACATTTTTTAATGACTTCATTTCGAGATGAATAGGCTAATTTCTAAATCTGTTTTGAAATGATTCAGAATGATTCAGAGAAATAGAATATGTACTGTATGTGGGTATTCATTTTCTATAGTTGACGAAAGTATTTTAGCTACATAGTGCCTTTTGTGCCTTTTGTTGGTGTTGGATGTACAGAGTGGACTTTAATTTCTTTATTTGGATAGAATTTAAGTCATATTAGATCAATGTCTAACACAAACTATGAGACAGGTATATTCTTAGCCAACCTTGACCAAAAATAACCTTATTTTGATAGATTTTACACCTGTTGTTACTCTAAAAATACATGAGGAAAAAATGTTTTGGGAAAAAAAAATGAGGCTTAGCCCCCCCATCCATGAATATTTAGTGACGTCCCTGGCCACTTGTATATTAGGATGGAAAACATTCTCCATCTTTTTAGAAAATAACAATGGGAAACATTCTCATAGTGACAAGGGGAGACAGTGCGGGCGTGCATGTACATCTATCCATGCGTGTCTGTAACTGTTTTTATCCATGCAAAATTCAACAGAAACAGCAAACAAAACCAGCAATGCAGATAATACCCCAGATTTAAATCGACTGAATTTATCCAACTAGACAGCTCATTTACATTCGTAACCCTTATCTGTCTGGATGTCCACCATACTACCCAATTACCCAGTTCTTCTAGTTTGTGGGCTGAGCTTCCATGTAGTTTGAGAAGGGAAATGATGCTAGACAATGCCAACGGAGAAACCGAGGCCTGACAAAGCCGCTGTGTGCTTGGCTCATAAGCATGCCTGTATATCTTGGCACCTGCCACCGGTGTCTACGGGGAACCCCTTGCTAATACATTCCAGAGCGAAAGACACCAAAGCCAGGCTTACTTACCTCAGTAACAAATAAACCCCACAAATATATGCCAACAGCACACCTGCCATCGATATTTAATTAGCAAGCTGGTACACAACTCAGGTAGGCTACCTGTCTGTGTGTGTGTTCAGCTGGGGAGGAGTGTGTGCATATGTATGTTTTGTGTGTCAGCGTTTCAGTCATTAACAATGACGAGTTTCCAGTGATGTTGCCCTGAGAAACATTGGCAAGAAATGCATTGCATTTGGGCTTTATAATGCAGTAGATTTACACCGGCAGTTAACGACAGTATGACAAGAAGAGAATGTAGTGGCAGAGAAAGCTGCTTTTTTTGCACCACAAAGTGGTCTAGTGGAACCCTGTTGGTCCCTGGTGAATTTTTGTGATTTTGGAGAAGCATTGGTTGTCACACACTTTCGTCATGGGTGTTATTTTTGATAAATGGCCTAGGAAAATATCACCCTTACACTGAGTTGCTGGGGAAACTTTAGCGAGCAATATCAATGACCGCAACAGTTTTCAGAGCTCACCTGAATGCAGATGAAACCCTGCAAACGCAAGAGCTCTGCCTTCTCTGTCTTCTCGTTTTTTCTTTCTCACAGATAAACACACATGTGCTCGTGCACATACACAAACTAATTTATGTGCTTAATTTATCAAAAATGACTTCTCTAACAAAAAGTTCCATGTAGTGCTTCGAAGCAGAGGGATAATACTGTTCCTTTCTTGTCAGGGTTTCCACAGATGAAAAAGCAATTAAAAAAGGAGTTTTTTTTTTTTTAAGACAAGAGACAAGAGAAGCTCATCCATGCTTTTATCTCTAGTAGGGTTGACTACTATAATGGTCTCTTAACTGGACTCCCCAAAAAGACAGGAGAAACAGCTGCAGCTCATTCAGAATGCTGCTGCTAGAATGTTAACCAGGACCAAGAGAAGAGAGCACATCACTCCGGTTCCTAAATCACTGAATGGTTTAGACCCGGAATACATTTCTGATATGTTTGAAGAGTATAAACCGAGCAGGGCACTTAGATCCATGAACTCAGGTCAGCTAGTAGAGCCCAGAATCCAAACTAAACATGGCCAAGCTGTGTTTAGCAGTTATGCTGCACACAACTGGAATAAACTACCAGAAGATCTTAGACGTGCCTGAAACATATAAATTTTTAAATCCAGGTTAAAAACACTTCTCTTTTCACACGCCTATGACTGAGCGCTTAACTTTAACCACAATTTTGTTTTATTATTGTCATGTTTTATTGTATTTTTATATTTCTCTTTTTCTTTGTAAAGCACATTGAATTGCTTCTATGTTTTTATTTCTTTTTTATTCCGTTTCTATTTTTCGATGTTTTACCTGTCGTTAAATTATTTTTCTGTATTGCAAGTTCTGGTGCTGTGAGAGGAATAACCTCTGTGTAAATGTAACAATCTGCTGATGACGGATAATGCAAGTTCTTGTGCTGCTGTTTAGCCATCGATGCAGTGTATTATCTCACCAAAGTACTGACAAGTTTATCTAAGCGCTGGAGTGCAAGGACTGAGATACTGGGGTGGAGATTCCCCCTGGAGGGTGATTAATGAATTGTAACAATATGACTGTTTTTATTCTATTGCATTTTCATATTTTTCTTTTCTTTGTAAAGCACACTGAATTGCTTCTATGTATGAATTGTGCTACATAAATAAATTTGCTTGCTTGCCTGCTGTCCACAGAAAGGTTTATAATACAGTGCCCTCCACGATTATTGGCACCCCAGTAAAGATGAGTAAACAACGGTTACAAAAAAATCACCTATTGGTGAATTAGCTTAATGTCGCACTGAAAAAATTGAGAAACATCCAACCTTTAATTGAAGTGAATTTATTCTGAGAAAAAAAATCTGTCATCAAGAAATAATTATTTCTAACAAAACCATGTGTGCCACAATTATTGGCATCCCTCCATTTAATACTTTGTACAACCTCCCTTTTCCAATAAAACATCAGTAAGTCTACTCCTGTAACATCTGATAAGGTTTTAAATTTCAGAATTAATCCGGCTGCTTCGGTCTTCTGTCACATCATCAATAAATGATGTGATGTTGGAAGCCATGCATGCCCATGCCATCACCCTGCTCATTTGTGCGAGGAGGAATAGGAGGAGCACTGCCAGAGCCCTACAAAATGACCTCCAGCTGGCTACTGGTGTGAATGTTTCTGACCAAACTGCCAGAAACAGACTCCATGAGGATGGCATGAGAGCCTGACGTCCTCTAGTGGGACCTGTGCTCACAGCCCAGCACCGTGCAGCTCGATTGGCATTTGCCAGACAACACCAGAATTGGCAGGTCCACCATTGATGCCCCGTTCTCTTCCCAGATGAGAACAGGTTCACACTGAACACGTGACAGATGTGAAAGAGTCTGGAGATGCCGTGGTGAATGTTATGCTGCCTCCTACATCATCCAGCATGACTGGTTTGGCGGTGGGTCAGTGATAGTCTGGGGAGGTATGTCCTTGGAGGGTAGCACAGACCTCCGCGTGCTAGCCAACGGTACCCCGACTACTGTTAGGTTCCGGAGCGGGCTCTGGGTTACTCATGATGCAGCACAATGGCCGGCACATTGTGAGTTGCTGTAATGAAATTCACGCAAGTTGCAACAGCCTGTGATTTCAGTTGTTTACTTTGATTTTTTGGTGTGAGTTTAAATCCAGACCTCACTCGGTTGGTGATTTTGGTTTCCATTGACCATCGTTACGTCATTTTGTTCTTAACAAATTACACAATGTACTGTAAAAATGTTGATCTTTAATATATTTCTTTCATCACAGACTTTTCATAGATGGCATCCAATCCTACTCTAGAACACAACCAAGTTGACATTCACTTGTAATCTGTCTCTACCCTAGCTACCCTGGTGTACACACTAGATTATAACATACTGGATTTGCTATATTAGTACAGTAGACAAAGAGATGTGTTCATGGCAAGATTTTTTTACTAGGAAAATTTGTCAACAACATTGCATTTTCCAATTAAACACATTTATTCCTGGAATAATTTAATTTCTTCCCCCAAGACAGTCAAAAAACACCCTGCACTATACACCGAAGCCACAACAAAACTCCACCGTTATTCTTGTATTGATTGAATGGATGTTCATCCCCTTAATTAACAACAAATAGTCTTAGTCTACACCACCTAAAAAATAAATTGGTACAGAGGTGAGGTCCTTCCATATTGTTTACATAATGTCCGTATCAAAACATTAATTGTTGACATACTAAGTCCTTAGATAAACAGTTGGATAAGCGGCTTTCTATTATCCTGCTGATCTGTTGGTGATATCATGTCAACTCCTGTTCATTGCATACATGGACACACTAACAGATCTGGGACTGGGTTTCCAGTATGCTTCCAGATAATATGGTGGTGAATGGGACAGAGTTTTTTTTTTCCCATGCGGAAAGGAAAAAGCCCCTTTGCTGTTCCAGAAAAATCCAAAGTGGGTCAATCGGGGCTTGGCTGGGGAAGAGGTGTGCATCTGTCATGAGCGTGTTTTTGTGTGTGCACGTGTGTGTACTGTATGTGTGTGTATGTGTCTGTGTGCAGCTGAGCACCTGTCTCCACTATCCTGACAGTAACTTTCTGAGGGAGGAAGAGAGTGTGAGGACAGAAAAAAACATCACACGTCTACAGTGACAGTTCAATTTACCTCAGGGAAATCCTTACAGTAAATGGCAGCCCACATTCTCAGGAGAAAAAACATAACATTTTTTGGATGTGTGTAAAGGCTTTTTACACATAGTGAGACAGAGACATGTACAGTGAGTGTTAGCGTAGAGTTATCGTCATTAGGACGTCCCTGGAAGTTGGTTCTGTTATTGTCCCCTATCTTTAAGAAAACTAAAATTTCTACTCTGCAGAAGGAAGATAATGTCATATGTTTACTATAACTCTTAATAATATGTACCATTTCTATTGTGCTTTTCATTACAAAATGACATAGAAATGTTATACTATATAAGTCGAAGATCAAAACTTGTCGACCAATGTACATTTAGCCATTTTGTGTCTTAGCACACTGCTTCCTAAACCAGGAATAATGCACTGGTTTTATAAGAATTAAAGCTTTTGCATATTCAAACCAACGATTAGTTACAGATCGACAAGAGATGGGAGTCATATATGACATTCCACCCATACAATTTGCACGGCCCTCTGCATGACCCCTGGGCACTGTCTAAATGTACCAACCAGGATTCAAACTCCTGGCCGCAATGATGTTGCCGTACTGCGAGGCAATGATCATTGCAACTGCTGGCGGATTAGCAGCTGATAAGTTTGGCTAGGGCAGAAATGTTGTCCCCTTCAGTATTAATGTAAACTGGAGGATCCTCAGTACAGCAGCAGAAGTGAATATTACAATCTCCAAAGGTTTGGCTGAGAAGGAGCAAGAACATTAAAAACAGATTGACTGTAGCACAGACCCCAGTTGGATGCCACATGTAACTCTGGCGATGACTCTGATCTGGACACTCCTATAGTTATATATTACTTTCTATTTGACAGGTATTTGTAGAACCAGCTCAAAGCTGTTTCATAGACATCAGTGTTTACTCTGAAGAGAGGATGTTGTGGTCTCCAGTGTCAAAAACAGTACTGAGATCTAAAAGGAGGAAGATGCTAGGAGATCCTGAATCAGAAACCAGTAAGTCGTTTCTTTAACCAGCTCTGGGCTAGGGTAGGAAGCAGAATTAAACCGATTAGGTAACATATGTAATTGATGCTGATTTCCAACAACTTTCTAGAGCTTTTGATAAAAAGGGGAAATTGGAAATAGGCCAAGGTGGATAGGATTTCCTGGCCAAGTTTGGATTTCTTCAGTAAAAGGGTCACTGCAGCCCTTTTGAATATTGATCTCACTTCTCTGGTTCACAGTCTGTCAGGGTATTGCCAAACATAAGCAAGCAGGTTATTATATTAGTGTTAAATTACAACTATTATGAAAGGGAAATCAGGAGGTGTAGAGGAAGGAAACATGTTTTTAAGCTTATGCTGTGTTTGAAACTCGATCCCCGCCATATGTGGTTCCAGAGGATGTTAATCACCAACCGGTCTCTGGTACCAGATGAGCATTTTGAGTAGGATGTAAGAAAAGGCTCAAGGAAGCAAGTGGTGGCCTTCAATTCTGCCCTTCAATTTCTGGTGACAGAAAAGCTGAGGAAGTGACTTCAATATTTGCTGAGGGAAGGGGATGCCTGGACTGGGGGCTCAGGAGATGGGGTTGTTTCACAATGTTTCATTTGATAGTGTTAGTCTTTGTCTTGACAAAATCTTAGAAGTGAACACTGCACAGAGGAGGCTACTGGAGTGCTCGAGTTTACAGGGTTGAAAAGATAGATTATGGCAGAGGGTTCAGAAGTTATCTCTGTTACTGTCTGTCTTGGCAGAGTTGAAGGCTACTTGTGCTGCTTTGAAGGTAGCAGACTACCTTCCCTTGTGGTCTTTATAGGCCAGCATGAGGTCAGTGAGGCCATGAATCTGAACAGGTTATCAGTCAACCATGGAGACAAGCACTGGAGTTTTACTCAACCAAGTTTTTTTTCCGGCACAGGATGTTTAGAATTCTACTAGTGCTGTTATATAGATCTATCATGTTATTCAGGGTCAGCTCATTACATTCAGAATCAATTGCACACATTTCTGAACGCGGGATTACATTTTCTCACGTTGTGGAATTTCTTGTTTCTCTTTAGGTGGTGGAGAGGAGTTAGAGTGGTCTTAATCAGTGTCACAGCCTTTGGGACCTAGCTCAATGACTTCCAAGTCAGAGGCAGGAACATTGTCAATGGTAACAAGGCCCAATCTATATCCATGGTTGTGGGTAGGAAGATGAACTTGTTCCTCAGGATATAGTACGGTTTAGAGATTATGCACAGAGAGGGATGCCCCTAAAGATGCAATACGGCAGTAGCTATATCAGCTGTGTGAAAGAAGGGGTGTAGTTAGTTTGCCAAACAATCATAGCTAACTATCGAAACAATAACCCTTAAAGAAACAAAGATTTAGGATGCTATTGGAATCCCTGTTAGCTACTGCAAAAAACAGGAGCTGCTCTTCCTGGGGTCTACACACAAAACATACAACATTGCATCATACAAAACATTTACGAGCCACTCCGGTCACATGATCATCCATCTGAAATCTCTTTTCAGCTGAAAAGTTGGTTTACAAGACACAACAGGAGTGACAACCGATTGTGGCCTATTAAAACAGGAGGAGTTTGCCAATTACTTTGGGGTGATTAACATACAGTACAAAGAAAATCAGTACAAAGAAAAAGTACAGTACAAAGAAAAAACGACTTCCATTTAAATTCAGAGTATAATATAATGAATACAGATGGAAATAGAGAGGAAGAGAAGACAGAGAGATAGAGAAGTGGGGACAGATAGTGGGAGGAAGAAAAATGGTGGGGAGAAAGTGCAAAGACAGAGATGGGGTTAGAAAGAGGAAAACTCCTACTGCATAGGATGTGGTTTGGAAAAAGCACCCAGGGATTTTCACAGTGCAGGAGCCTCTGTCGTTATTATCTGCCCCTCACCTGTCAGTCAGTTGAGAGAGAAAATTCAGTGTCATTCTCAAGATACATGTCAGCTGTTTCACACTTGCATATCTACGTTACCACCCACCTGCAGATCTTTTATAAGCCAGTATGTGAACAAAGAATGTGCGACATAATATAAAATATTGTTTCAGTATACATTTTGTAGTAACAGAGAAAGCATTGAAAATGAATCAGTTTAATTTGTTTGGTGTAGAATTATTTCATATTTCTTTGCATTAAATGACAATGAAGGGACTCTAGGTACCTTAAGTCTGAGAATACCCGTTGTTCCCAGTACTTTTGTGCAAGTAATGCCCACATCTTTGTCTGTACATACAGCTCCGGAAAAAATTAAGAGACCACTGCACCTTTTTCTTTCCTTTCCAAAAAAGTCGAAAAGGAAGGTTTTGAGTGAGGAACAGAAGGGTTACAATTAAGAGACCACTGCAAATTGAACGCTTCTTTTCCTCACTCAAAACTTTCCTTTTCAACGTTTTTGGAAAGGAAAGAAAAAGGTGCTGTGGTCTCTTAATTTTTTCTGGAGCTGTATATGTGAGAGAGGACATTAACTTAACATTTGACTGCTACACACATAGCAGTCCATGTGAAGGCCTGCCTCCATTTGGCGATCTTGAATAATGTACGGCTTTTTTGGTCTGAGGACATACGTAGGCTTGCATTTTAAATAGGAGTACAGTTCTTGAGACTGCACTGATACAAGCCATGATTCCGCTATTATGAAAAAGAATGGCTTGTGACTTGTATCTTGAATTTAGTGGAACATGTTAAGGGATATTAAGGGATACTTCATCCAAAATTTGACCATACAAATGTCTTGTTTACCTTAGGAGCAACCAATTGACCACTCCCAGTATGTCAATTTCTGCATTGTTCTCTGTGTAGTTTCTGTTTGTGCATCTCTTTTGTGGTTTTGCTGGGTAACTCTGAGCTTTATCTGTTTCCCAAATGCATCTGACTTGATGTGCAGAGATTCTGGTGGCCCAATGCATTAACTAGGCTTTCTTAAACTATAGCAAAATCTACTGTCAAATATGCCCTGGCTTAATCTGCTTGATATACCAACCAATCATCTTCCATATCACATTCACACCAACCTCCACATGCACTGTTTAATTGTGTGATTCTCTAAAAATAAAACTTATGAATATTCTTTGTATGGTCAGGGTCACTCAGAAAACATCTCTAGCTTATAAGCGCGATTCTCAATAGCCTGGAAAATGTTTTTCTTTGTGCTATTGTCAAACTGTGAACACTTTGGGTCCAGTGGGGGACTAAGTGCCTGGGTTACAGAAGATATCTTTGCTATATATCCCAAAGTGGGGTGACTGGAAAAACTTTATAAGAAATTTTGGAGAAACATTCATCTGTGTGCTTGTGATTTTTCAAGCACATGTTGATAACAACGGTAAGTGTCCACATATGTGGCACTCATCAGCCGGTGGTAACTTGTGTTGCGAAGGAGAGGGCCACTGTTTCAAGCCCTGTGCGGGGCAATTGGAAAATAGGGGAAGGGATACGCCAAGCAGTGGGACATCTTTCACACACATAAACACACAAACACTTACACACATGCAGGTATAAATGCACATGAATTAAAGGACACGCTCATGCAGACAAATCCAAGAACACATACGCACTTGAGCACATACACATGCACGCCAGGGCGGGGAGCTCCCAGCTCCGTCTCCATTTTAATTATTACAGATTGGCCCCTGCTGAACTGACTTAGAAATCAATTGCAGTTTTAAAAGCTGCTGATCAAAGTCTTTAATTGATCGGAGGAGGCCATCTTAGTTAGTCGGCCTGCTTGTTCTCACTCAAGGGGATTGTGCAATCATTAAAAATGTATGTGAAAGTGTGTGTGTATGAAAGTGTGCGTGTGCGCGCGCGTGTGTGTGTATGTATGTATGTGCGCGCACGCAAGTGTGCTGGCCTAAAAACTCTCCATAAATTTACGAAGATTTGCAAAACCAAGCTGCTTCCGTGTTAGTGTCCCAGAGGGAGAGGGAGAATGGGGGGGGCAGGGACAGCACCAATTACCCTTTAAACCTCCTGAAACATTTCTACAGGAATAATGTTTGAATATTCACACCAGATTCATTGCCCCTGGCCCGCTGACTCGGCCAACCAGCTATTTGTGGCCAGGGATCTAATAACCTTCACTGGAGGCCCCCTGACCTTTAAGAAGTGAGAGTTCATAGAGCTCTCTCCACCTGTACCCAGCCATACTTCGACCCCTGGCCTTCCTGCCTCCAACCTCCGCTATCCCCCTGATTCTTTTGACCTTATTACAGAGGGGGTATAGCTCCTTACCCAACCCCACCCCACACCCAATCTCTGCAAACTCCACCAGGCTCAGATCGTTAACAGACAGTATCCCTATTTCCTTGCCAGTCCCCGTTCTTTGCAGCGATGGAAACTGTGATGGCCCCTTGTGCTGAGCACCCTCCTTCCTGGCTCTTTTGGCATCTCCCAGATCTCCCCTTGATCCTCTCCAGCAGCCTAGCCGAGACCTAAGCAGCTGCCAGACCTTCAAAAATTGCAATGTTAAAGACTGAGACACCTGCCATGCTCAGCCTCTCTGCTCTCAGGAAGAAATGCTGCTGTTCTGGCCTGATACCATCAGCCCTCATCAGAAGAGGGCATGCCAGCTTCCTCCAGCCACCATCTGTGCGGTGAAGTAGCCTTTGGAAAATTGGGAAAGTGGCCAGCCGGCTCTCCAGGTCCGCCAGGAATGGACCGACGAAAGCAAGCACCGCTGCCTTCAGCCAGTGATGGCCTGACCAGAAAAAGCTAACCAGCTTAGTGTGCCGATCTGCCAAGCAGCCCGCCGGGAGGATTAAGGACAAGTAATTCATACCGTAGGGAGGAAGCTGCCAAGTTGTTGATGATCAGCAGACTCCATCTGTAAGAGACTTGGGAGTGTTTAAACTGGAAGTTCGTCAACCCCCGGGGAACTGCCAGGGGTTATCTGGCCAAGATCAGCAGAGAGAGTGCGAACAGTCAAGGGAATAAACATTTCATGAAACAGAGGGAGTTTTGTGACCGGTAAGACCAGTAAGCAACACCTATTGCTATATTCAGAATTAAACAGATGTGTCCTGTACAAAATTTTAGTAAAACTCCACAGCTCCGTCATCTCCAACACCAAAGTTATACTCGGCCATCAACCATATGCAAACAATACATTTGCTTTGTGTCCTCACTGTTTTTCTCATCCAAAGGAGGAGCTGGGAGCATCAATCTCTGTCTACATTGAAACCTAGCTCTTACAAATGCTCCTTTCGCTTTTCTCTGAAAGAACGCGCCCAGGTCCCTACACAATTCGGCTAGATTGCGGTGCCGCCCTACCTTGCTCCACCAACATGGCCTCCACCTCACTTATACTCTGCTCAAGCTCCCCCAGCACACTCTCCTCGAATCTGAGGAGAAGGCTGTAAACTGCTGACAGAAAAGTCAGCTACTTTCCTTGGAGAGAGAGGGAGGGAAAGAGAGAGGGAGAGATGGTAAGAGGAGAAAAGGAGAACCAGAAGATGAGAAAAAGAGAGGGAGAACGAGAGGGAGGGAGATGAATGGAGAGGGAGGATGAATATTTTCATTGCTGAGTCCTCTCCAGTGTGATTCCCTCCTTTCTCTTCTTCTCAGCTTTTGAAGTGTCTGTCAAGCCTGAATTCTCACTCATTCTGTGTGTGTGCCTGAGTTCTCACTCATTTCTCTCTATGTATGTGTACTGTTCAGAGTTATCCTAGTGTTGTGCTAGCGATTTAATGTCTATGGGGCATTTAAATGGCCGGGTAGAAAATTCAGAAAGACAAATTATGGTACATTGAAAGATTTCATAAACATGGTACAATCTATTTTGTCTGTTGCTGAGGTATCCCGGTAACCTGATGTCTGTCAAACAGCGAATTGGGTATGATGGCACAGAGACAGGCATTTTTACATTCATGTGTAAGGTTTGTTTGATTTCTTTCTTTGGTGAATAGAATTGTAGAAAGTGTAAAAACTCAACAAGTGGAGAATAAACTGTGAAAACATGACAGTAGTGTTTTACATTGAAAATGTACATATTATGGAAAAAAACAACTATTTTTGACTGCTTTGTTCGGCATGGTTCCAGGTTTTGGGATAGCTATTAAACAAAAGTCGGTGGTTGATGGTTAGACCTAAGTATTAATCCGAACAGGTTACAATAGTGCTAAGATTTTGGATGTTGTTAAAAAACAAAAAAACTAAAGCAAGTGTGGAAAAGTCCACTTTTCATGAAAAAAGACAAGGAAATAGATAGTGTGAAGAAAATTGTCAAGTGACTGGTTAGCCATTGATTATCTTAATTTTATTCAAAGCACAGAGAACAAGTCAAAAAGCAAACTGCCATGGGTTGTTCTAAAGTCACACTGTCACTTTTACCTTTTTATAGCCCGCTCCCCAATTCCTGAAATATTATGTCTTCTGCTCAAGATAAATACAAGCAATCAAGTCGTCACACAAACCTGATAGAATAGAATGCTACGCTTTCATGACAACTATAGTTGTAGGTCAAAATAAACAGACATCCTAATCTCCTGAACATTTGTTACTGTTCTGCTCCAAATGGAAGGACAAAAGAGACACAAGCAACTTCCCCTTGGAGTTATCTGTCTCTGTGCCATAGATTAGATAGTTTGAGGCCTGGTGCCTTCTGTTGTGGCCACAATTAAGTCTAGAAATAGGGTTTCCTGACCAAAGTCTTTGCCTATCATTGGCTTCAGTAAACAGTCTAATGCAATTCTGGGCCATGTCTATCACAGACCATTGATTACACTGGATTTTGGATAGCAGTTTAACAGGTTTCTAATCAATAAACAATACAATTCGTAAAGAGGCTTATTCGTGTTCATAATGCAATTAACACATGAATCCAGATTAAGATAATCAAAATAATAGATGTGCGCCGATTCTCTTAAAAATATGTCCTCTACCAAGGCTAAATGAACATCAAGAATGCTAAATGCATAACAGATTTTTAAAGACAAGAGCGGTCTTTTTTCGAAGGTGGTTCAATGGAAGTACATCAAAAATGTATCTGATTGTGGCCTGGGCTTTACACCCTGCATCCCACTGCTGGGTTGCCTTTAAAGCTGGTTGATCCCTGGATGTGAGACTAGTCTCTGCTAATAGGGGTGTTGGAGGACCAGTAGAGTATGATTTTGTTCCATAGATCAAACCCCAGGGCAGATAAGACGAAATTGTCTTGCATAGATGGGACTTTAAGGTGTCCTGTCACTGTGTTTTTTCCCCTAATATGACCATCAAATCAAACCTCTCTTTCCAAAATGGCGTATTTCACTCCATACTTTTTTGGCTGTTACAGAATGACCACTTGAAGCTAAATTATACTGATTTTTTATTCTACCCACTAATAAAACACCCAATTCATAAGTTTCATAATTTGTGTATCTGAGAGTGGATTATTGGTTTAAATCTTTTGATAACATATCTATGATGTATGCAGATATTTAGGTATATTCCTAAACATATCATTACAATGACAGAGTTATCCCATTATTTTACCTGTTAATGAAATATGCCAACACGGCCAAAACATTAATAGCCTGACTTTCCCTCAATGGCCACTTTATTAGAATTACATTACTTTTCTCGCAATGGTACATGAAGATCCCCACTGGGTTGAATCCTATGGGTACATTTTCACTACTGTATTGTGTAATTGAGAATATCATAACTATTTGTCCTAAGCCATTAACATCCCTCATCCACACCACAAATATGTTGGTAATACAGGTCTATTACACACACATTCACAATCTGCTGTTTTGGTCAATGCCACGGTTTGAATGAATTCTATGCAAGTAAAATAAAATTACAAAGCATTTATAGCTAAGCACTTCATAGTAATTAACTGTGCAGTTTGCCACTCTGATCTATAACACCAACATTAAAGCGGAACTGACAGCATTTGAAATAGTTTGGATATATGAACAGACATCATGTTATATGCCAAATATGTCAAATTGTCATTGTATTCTACATAACCAGCTTTATATAAGCTTTGTAATATAGGTTACGTTTGACTAAAATTACGTCAAATAAATAGCTATCAAGATGTATATCAAAAACTGGTTCATTGCTTCTTGCCTCCAGCTTTTTTGAGACTATTTGAGTTTCAGTGGCTTAATAATTTGAACAAGGAGATTCACCAGTTGATGCAACGGTGTTCACTGTTACAAGGAAGAATGCTTGTTAGGGTGTTTAGGGCAGAGAAAGGGAAGGCAGTGGGTGTAATATGCTGACTCCAGCTCTAATGGTAGCTTGTTCAATGCCAGTCCTATTGTAGGCAAAAGCTTTGTGCTATTTTTTGCTGTTGTTATTTTTATACCAAACTAAATCCTGTAAATGTACCACTGAGAACAAATAACTTAACCCTATCCCGCAACCTAACCCCTTATTCTGCACCTACTATATTTAACCGACAGAGTTATAGTTTTGTTGTGGTTTCAAAGCCTCAAGTTAACCGTATCACACAGGTACTTTATCCACTCCTGTAAAAACAACATTGGATTTTGAAGTGAATTTGTGATATCTTATTGCAAACTCACTGACACAAATACACACACATGAACATTGGCCAGTAGCAGGGCTCAGGTGAAGGTGATTCATCATCTCCTCAAGGCCTAACAAGAGTCAAATCTGGCCTGATAGCTGTCTCTATAATAAGGCTAATGTGGTTGGCATCAGACCTTAGGTGTAAACCGCACACACACAGACACACCACAGTCTTCTACCTGGATGATAAATAAATAGCGTTAATATATTTGTGGAATTTGTCTTCTATAAAAAATGTGCATGAACAGTATATACTAAAAAAGGAAAATACACAGCTAGACACTAGTTGGGGTATTTTTTTCAATATTTCTACATAAATAAGAGTGATTGCAGGTGATTTAGAACTTTCATTCTGTTTTTATATTTTATTTTTAAACACTGATAATCCTAATACATTATTGCAAAGTGACATTGGTTTTATGTTATTGGTGAATATTGACATTTCCCATTAATAGTTTATAACAAGAATTTCCAGTGTATGGAAGCAGTTACAAGATACAAAAATCACAGCTAGGTTAAAAACAATCCACATGTTATTTAAGCATTCCACCACTCAGATGTCCACCATTATATACAGTAGCTTAGACATTTTGAAAACAGCACAGATGCTTGCCGTGATGCTCAATTCTCAAATGCATTGGGAGTTGTTCTGATGAGAAAGATAATTGTAGCTACAATTATGTGTTGTAGCTACAATTATTGGGGAAGGAGAATGGGTGGGGGTTTTGAGAGCTGTGTGTAAAACAAAGAAACACATTTGATGAATATATTTTATAAAGTATTTCATTTTGCAAATGAAACTTCAGCTTGGACTTCAACAATCACTTTAGTCTGCTTTTTTCTTTATCCAAACACATACAGTGTAGAACTAGACATTTGAATCTTTACTCTGTCTTACGTTAGGTGGCATTTATTTGGTGCAGTGTTTGCAATGATTGATTCTTTTATGCAATGGGAAATATTTATATGCCCTTGTTAACCTCTTTTTTGTTGCATTATCTTTCCCTTTCTCTCTGTTACAGATCCCCAGCTCAAGGGTATAGTGACCAGGTTATTTTGCAGGCAGGGATACTACTTGCAAATGAACCCAGATGGCTCTCTTGATGGGACCAAGGATGACAGCAGTAACTCCTGTAAGTATGCCGTCTCCTGTGTTAGTGCTTGCCCACACTGTTTTTTTTTTCTGTGACCATATTTCAGTGTACATTTGCCTTATTTATTTAAGCCTTGTGAGTTTGTCAAGCATAGTTTTGTAATACTATTTTTGAGTAGTATTTCAATCTTAAGGAAGAATTGTTTGAAATTGTGAGAAAGGCAATTGAAAGTTAAGGAAAACAACAAAGAAGATAATCAGTATAATTCAGTGTAAAACATAACATAATGATTAATTACTTTTGTCCTTGCGGTCTGATTTACTGCCTGGTCCTGTCCAACTATTTCTAAATAGTTTTTTTCAGGAATAGAGTCTTAATATTTGTCCTCGCTTGAACCGTTTAGTCCCATAAACCTTTCAGTATTTTTGTTGTTGATGCACTGGGACATTAAAATGACAACCATATGAAGTACTGTAGGTGGCTTCTTCTGTTCGAAAGGGAATTTGGACCTAAAACAGTGGGATAGCTTGAAAGAAGAGACTGTAGCTATAAGCTGGCACTGCATTGTAAGTGCTCCAGGCTAGCTTGTTCATTTTATTTCAGTATGTGGCACTAAAGTGCTGCGTTGTCTCTGCATCTCAAACTAGGAGCCAAGTCTGTCACTTCAATAGATCAAAAGCCACTCGTTTATAGATGTACAAAGGCCACCTACAGTACACACAACCCTAGTACTGAACACACATGCAAACAAACTGTAATTTGATCTGTATCAAACAACAGATGGTTAGCAGTCAAATGAGTTAAGTAAAAATTGATTAGATCAATGAACAAGTAGACCAAATAACACATCCATATTTATGTTATTCAACAAAATAAACTATTGAAATGATATGCTGTAGCTGGGGCACAGACAGTGAGATACATTCCCAGCAGCTTGGACTGTTTATATCAGACAACTGCTGAGTTGAAAATAATGAAATACAAATACAAAGATTTTAGCCAAAACTCACTGTCCCAGAAACATATACAGTATCTCGCAGAAGTGAGTACACCCCTCACATTTTTTAACAGGATGTTGCGCTCACCCTGTTAGGCAAATGTTGCCTTTTGGCTTCATATGCCAATCTTGCTGCTACTTGGACAGCAACCTACGCAGAGCTGGTTTGGTATCGCAGACAAAGAGGTGGTTGCATAATAGGAAACCTCGGGCATGGTCCATGAGCGTAATGCATGCAAAGGGTATGTAATCTATATTGCTCCTCAGGCACAAACGGAGGGGGGAGACAAAGAAATCACTTGAAGACCAAGGTCTTGTAGGACATAGACATGACTTTGAAGGCTGACTTTGGCTAGGCCTGATAGGCCCTCTACATCCATCAAGTCTGAGGCCGCTTGTGCAAATATGTGAAATATATTAGAAATTCAGTTTGCATTCTTGCAATGTGTGAAGATCTATGTCAGCCCAGCCGATCAGCTCTCATATCTTGGAGATGTCCTTGGAGTGGTAGCCTCCATTGCTAAGAGCTTAGTGCTCCATTGGATGGCATATCCACTCCCCGGTTGCAATAAATAAGAAGATAGGTTGGCCAAAGCAAACGATAGTGTGCACTGCCCCAAGTTAACATTGAGTGGGCCAACGTCCACTGTAGGATGGACAGGGTGTGTCCGATGGCTTTAGCCCTCATCAGGCTTGAAAGGCTTGATTGCAGTGTGTACTTGAAAATGTGGTTCCTAAAATGCATAGTCTGATGAAGTAAAATGTAAGGTGTGTGAGTGCTTTCTGTATGAAATCACTGGGAACACACACATATAATTTTATTTGAGAGAAAAGCTACAGTACAACTTAAATAACAGCTGTTTAGGGTATGAATATACCACAAACTGTTTCTGCACACATTTATTGATTTGAACTTATTCAAAAAAATCTTTCCCATTAGGATATTGGTACCAATGTAAAAGCAGTGCTAGCATACATTTTTACTCCAGTTTTTTAAATATACATTTTCAACAGTCGTTTTACTAATCTGTTATACTTATTTCAATATAGATTTCTGAATATGTCATCAAAATGGTCTCTATTCTAGTCATTTTGATAATGCCCACAATGCAAATGTCTTTTGAACAGGTTCCCATGAAGAAATTGTAATGAAAGTCAACTGCAACTTACGTGAGAGTACTCACAGCAAGGCGGGAATTTTGTTTAATTTAATTGTGCATTAAAGACATTTCGCATAGATTGTAAGTAAACCTGTCTGCCTGCCTGTCTCTGACTCTCTACCCCTTCAATATTTCTGTGTTCCAGCTTTGTTCAACCTCATTCCTGTGGGTCTCCGAGTCGTTGCAATTCAGTCTGTGAAGACAGGGTTATACATCGCCATGAATGGGGAGGGCCATCTGTACACATCAGTGAGTAACACTGTAATCTACTCCATTAAATTCTAATTCAAATGTGATGCAAATAATTTAGTCAAGAAACTGTCAAAACACACGTAATTTACTTTATGGCAATCTAAGACATGCAAACCATTTTTGTTAAGTTATATTCATGTATTGCATTTTACATAAACACACACTGACATACACATTCAAACTAACGCAGGCAAGGAAACATGCACACATACACATATAGAAATGTATACACACAAATGCACACACGCCGACATTATGGTACACGCACACACATAATGTCTTATCCCACTTTTTATTCATAGAGGACGCCAACCTTGTCTTAATTTTCAGCATCAGAGTTCATCTTTTTTTGCGGCAGAGCAGTCTTGATGTCAAACTACTTACTACAGTATCTCACGGCTTATTGCTTGGCAGAGTAGAGGAGACATCCCACACTTCTGCCCATATATTTACATTTATCATGTGAAATACATCCAAAATCACATCAAAATTATATTTTCAGTACATGCATAAAAATATGTTATTATGCGTTGTACATGCATATTGTATTATTTTTCATAGTTTTTTGCCCCTGCCTTTCACAAAGTGTAATTAAACATTAGAGAACAAAAACATAAAATGGACAAGAGAAAGACATACAGGTGCTGGTCATAAAATTAGAATATCATCAAAAAGTTGATTTATTTCAGTAATTCCATTCAAAAAGTGAAACTTGTATAATGTATACATTCATTCCACACAGACTGATATATTTCATGTGTTTATTTCTTTTAATTTTGATGATTATAACTGACAACTAATGAAAACCCCAAATTCAGTATCTCAGAAAATTAGAATATTACTTAAGACCAATATAAAAAAAGGATTTTTAGAAATGTTGGCCAACTGAAAAGTATGAACATGAAAAGTATGAGTATGTACAGCACTCAATACTTAGTTGGGGTTCCTTTTGCCTGAAGTACTGCAGCAATGCGGCGTGGCATGGAGTCGATCAGTCTGTGGCACTGCTCAGGTGTTATGAGAGCCCAGGTTGCTCTGATAGTGGCCTTCAGCTCTTCTGCATTGTTGGGTCTGGTGTATCGCAATCTTCCTCTTCACAATACCCCATAGATTTTCTATAGGGTTAAGGTCTGGCGAGTTTGCTGGCCAATTAAGAACAGGGATACCATGGTCCTTAAACCAGGTACCGGTAGCTTTGGCACTGTGTGCAGGTGCCAAGTCCTGTTGGAAAATGAAATCTGCATCTCCATAAAGTTGGTCAGCAGCAGGAAGCATGAAGTGCTCTAAAACTTCCTGGTAGACGGCTGCGTTGACCTTGGACCTCAGAAAACACCAACACCAGCAGATGACATGGCACCCCAAACCATCACTGACTGTGGAAACTTTACACTGGACTTCAAGCAACGTGGATTCTGTGCCTCTCCTCTCTACCTCCAGACTCTGGGACCTTGATTTCCAAAGCAAATGCAAAATTTACTTTCATCAGAGAACATAACTTTGGACCACTCAGCAGCAGTCCAGTCCTTTTTGTCTTTAGCCCAGACAAGACGCTTCTGACGCTGTGTCTTGTTCAAGAGCGGCTTGACACAAGGAATCCGACAGCTGAAACCCATGTCTTGCATACGTCTGTGCGTGGTGATTTTTGAAGCACTGACTCCAGCTGCAGTCCACTCTTTGTGAATCTCCCCCACATTTTTGAATGGGTTTTGTTTCACAATCCTCTCCAGGGTGCGGTTATCCCTATTGCTTGTACACTTTTTTCTACCACATCTTTTCCTTCCCTTCGCCTCTCTATTAATGTGCTTGGACACAGAGCTCTGTGAACAGCTAGCCTCTTTAGTAATGACCTTTTGTGTCTTGCCCTCCTTGTGCAAGGTGTCAATGGT